>JAGGAT010000024.1:0-149608 GCA_017657195.1 Termitomyces sp. T70a
CTAAGGCAAGGTAAATGAGTTAAGGCTGTCCATCACCTGTCATTCTGGCAATGTAACTGTGTCCACACAACTCCAATCTATCCAAAAGTGGCAAGAAGCGGCAAGCGATGGCGGCAAGAGTGTGGGAAAGTCAGCAAGGGAAAGTGGCAAGGAATAGTGGCAAGGCAGTACAGAAAGTCGGTAAGTCGGCAAGGAAATGGCGTTAAGTCGGCAAGGGTTGGCGGCAAGTTGGTTGCTCCATCTCGGAACGCTTTGCTAAGAATGTTCCAACCTTGACAAGTTGGCAATTTCCAGTAGCGCAATGAGAACTGCGCTGATTATAATGTGTTGCAGTCCCATACGCTAGGAATTTGGTTACTGTGTTGACCTCTGGTGACAGGTTATCATCACATATAAGTGCACAACGCATCTCAGCAGGTATTCCATCCAAGAATGTTTCCCAGATGGTGAACTCATCCAGATAGACAGCCATATTCTGAGCATGACCCACAAGGTCATTGTAGAATGTCTGGACGCCTGTTTGAGCATTATATATAGCCATCCTGAAGGCTTCATGAGCCTCCTGCATAGTTGCCACATTAACAAAGCAGTTAAACAATCCTATCAAGACCTCCTTGAAGGTCCAATGCAATTTGTCCCTATTCATATGCAGGACATGTCTGCGGAACCAGTTTTGTGCTTCTTTATCCATGAATTCATGGAGCACAAATATGCGCTCCTGATCCATGTCATCTCCACCATAGCAGCATGCTGCTAAATGATAGCAGACATCCATAGCCCAGTCTTCCAACTGGGAGAACTTGTATCCTCTAGCATATGCTTGAATATGCTTTCCTTCAGCTTGATGAGGCTTGACCCCAACTGGAAACTTGAACCTGACTCCCAAAGAGTCATCCACTAGACAAGTGAGGTGGTCATGCATATGATCCATATGGATCTTGACCACCTCATTCATTCCTGGTGTGCTTGCACGCAAATCATAAGGTGAGGGCAAAGACAATGCTCTAACTGCTTGATGTGGGGGTTCCTCAGTCCTACGTTCAGGACATGGAGTTTGCAGACCCCGAGGTACTAGTTGTTCTGGTTGATGGCCTAGGGTTCTATGATCGTCTCAATGATCTCTTCTATCCAGGTCATTGTTATGACGACCATGTTCACAGTCACTGTGGTGGTCACCATCACTCCTATCACCTCCCAGATCTCTATCCAGTTCTCCAGTCCTCACAGCAAATTGTTGCCTCATATCATCTATGGGCATGACACCTCCACACCCTTCAAACACTACTCCTTGGTCATCTATTAACGACTTGCCTCAAATCTGCAGGTCTTGATTGTGGATGCATTGATAGTTAACGTGCTCATTCTAGTTGTCCACTAAGTGGACTCATTTTGCAACATGTTGTGTGGTAACAGGCTCATCTGGAATGCTTACATTGTGGTCCTCTTCCTTAATTGTGACACGTCGATGAGGTATCTTGTCCTCAGGCGGATTATTCACCTCATCCTCTTTAGCAGGGTTGGATGTTGCCATTTCTACCTCTGACAATGCCTGCCAAGGCATTCCACTAGTATTAGCTTGCCGACGCACGGCATTTTGACACTTTTTGTAGTCCTGCTGGGACTCAGTCGCCTGCTTAGGCACGTTCAGAATATCCATTGCTTCTGCAATATCTGGTGCACATTGGCGCAACAGAGCATTGTAGTCCACCAATTCAGCCAGAGTAGCTGTTGATGTTGTGGTCCCTTGGGCTGCCTTGCGTTTGATGTACTCATTGAGCTCAAGCTCAAATATACATGCAAAAAGTTCGATATATTCAGTCAAATCAGCCCTAGGTACATGCTGGCCTCTATCAGCCAGTAGTTGTAGATGCTTTACAACATAAAGCTGTAGATGCTTTTGCATCAATTCTTTAGTAACCATTGGAAAACGGTCTAGGACCAGCTGAAGCTGGACTGACAAGGTCGATAACGACCTTTCATCCTCCTCTTCATCAGAGGAGTCTAGTTCAGATGCTAGGTCCAGAACTTTCCTGGGGCTCTTGAGCCTTACCTGTGGCTCCTTGCTGCTCCTTCTCAGCTTCTTCATCATCAGAGGCACTGAAGGCACCTCTTCTCATACCTGCTCTGTCTGCCTGGTCACTGTAGCCGGACTCACTCCTTGCAGCCTTGTCATCTGCTCTGACAATGCTTCCTGCACTGGTTTAGCCCCTTGCTCAGGCTGCATCATCCAGAACAGTGTACTGTGCACTAGCGTGCTGCCCTGCATCATGTCCGCATATTAGACAGATCCACCTATTGTTTCTGATGAGAACATAGTGTTCTTGGGCAAAGTCGGGTAGATTAGTGATGCTAGATTTGTCACTGGGAGTGATGACCCTGACGCAAACAATTTCTCCCCTGGTTTAGAACCAGGGTTCAAGATCAATTTGATCCATGAACCAGATAATCCCCCCAGCATTCCAAAGCTCTCACTGATATTGCAAGTTGCACAGTCATCCCACTTGGTTAGGGGCTGGTATTTTGACGCTGATGGCATCTCAGTAGCAGTAGAGCCAGCATGTGGCTCTGAGAGACCTGGTGGTTGACCACCTGCATCAGCTATGCAGACTAGAGTTTGGCATAGCAAAAAGAAGTCAAGAAGTTTGATGTGTATTGCCTAGTATGGTAACAAGAGCCCAGAGTCTAAAGCCAATAGCAGAAGATTCAAAAAAATGTAGCTGTTGGCTACAGCTAGAACAATCTTGCATATATCACGCAGTAGCTGAATCAGACCGAATTATTGGATTAGACTAAATATGTTGTGAATACAAGATGTTCTTCTTATGTAATCTAAAGACATGCATCATGGATGCATGTTATGGTCTATATAAGGCAATTAGGCATGTTCCATCACACTTTGTATAAGTAAAGATAACTGGCTGGTTACAGTCTCATCTAATAGACAATCAGTAAGTCTTTTAATATGTCTCTGAAGTTTTCACCCTTACTCCTGTGCTGCAGAAAGCTGTGCCAAGTGGAGACTTTGTGACATTTGAGCCTCATCACACTCCTGAATGGCAAATAAATTGAAGAAATTGGTAATAGAGGATAGGGCTTCAGTGGCAGCAGCATTGTGGGAGCAGCAAGGCTGAGGATCCTCAAGGGGTTTGGCAGTCTGGTAAGCCTTTGCCAAGACAGCTTTCTTTGTGTTTTTGCTGTCCTGACTCTGTGTTTTGCTTGTAGTACTATGAGATTTTGAGGAGGTTTTTGCAACATCTTCCTCATCATCAATCTCAATTATTGCCTCATTGGTGAAAGCCTCAGCATCTGATTCTTCTACTTCATCAAAGTCAGAATTATCCAATGTGAGAGTACCTGCCTTCTCCTCAATTGCTTTCTCAGTTTGCAGTGCTATAGCCATTGGATTTGTCTTGAGATCATGATCTGCAGAATCAATAGGTTTACTCTTAGCATCATGAATGAGCTAAAAAGAACTAATTAACCAGTGACATTTTACATATCACAGACACTCACTGCCTCAAATTTTCCCGTCAAGGACTTTTCATCTTTTTCAGGGTAATTACTGTTTGTCACTCATTGATTACATTTTTCTGATACTACCTTCCAATTTGCACCACCAATTAGAAGTCTCTGACTCACTGAAATCAAGAAGATACATTTTTCTCCTCACTGCTGAAGTTACATGAGCCTGGCAATTGGCCCTTTGTATTCTTGGTCTTTGGCCTAGTAGCAGCCTTTCCTTTCAAGACTACAACCTCATTCCTTTTGAAAGGCTTTGGCACATCATCTTCATCATCCTGAGCATGCTTCTTTCTCTTCTGATGTTTCTTCTGACAAACTTTGGCTGACATCTTGCCAGGCTTAGGCATAGTATCTGACTCTGAATTTGAGGAATGGAGAACAGAAGGAGGCACATATGGAGGGAAATTATTCTGTACTATATCAGCTCCAAAGCTTGATAGAAGTATGAAGTTTGGGGTAGGACCATGAAGACAGCAGGTTGATGATATAATTGTGTGATTCTTTATGGAATATGGAGTTCCAAGGATAGGGAGAAGTCTAGGAGAAGGGAAAAACAAACTAAGTGGCCTTATATGGCCTGGTAAATAATTATATGGTTGGTAGTTGTTATTGTAAGAATGGTTTGTATAAAATCAGTAATTGATCTCTTCAAAGAGTTGGAAATGTTACAAGAAAGAAACCTGGACTGGCATGATGGTGTTGTATATAAGGAGTGTTTAAAAAGTTGATTTGAGGTTGAGAAGCAGGCAAAGAATCCAAGTCTTGACTCTGATTTGCAGCAGAGTCAGTGCTATTACTAGCATTAATAGTAATGTTGGAATTTTCTGTAATACCAGGACCAGAAGGCTGAGAAGAAGGGTTGTTCTCATTGAATTGAGACATGTTGAGAGAGAAATCTATCACAAGGAATTGATACAAACTTGTCACAAACAGGTAATCAAGGAAAATTGAACTACATATGATATGGTGTTCTATCCAAATGGGCAACCAGAGTGCAAAAATCAAAGATGGCATCATGCATATTATAACAAAAGACAAAAATCAGTCTACAGAGGGGTTCCGAGGCCTCTGTAGATCCTTGACAACAACAAAATCTAGAGAGGTCGTTTTTCATCAGTCCCATCAACTCTGACCATTTGGGGAACCAGCATCTAGGCTGATGGAAAAATCTAGGTCTGAAAATTTCTAAATAGAATGAATGAATGAGCTCTGTTTATGCCGCTGGCAAGCCACAATGCTGGGCTAAGAGGCGGGGGTAAAGTAATGTATGTACTCTACTCCGATTATGTATATATGTGTCCATTGTGCCATAGGCCGATGTCTTTTTTGTGTATTTTTGGGTATTGGAACTTTCCTCGCAGATTTTTGAATAGATTCTAAATCCTTATGGAAAGTCACCCCTTGAATCTGGCGCCATCAATTATGTGATCCGGATCACTTCTATATAAGGAGATATTCTACCATCAAACGCCACGAGCAACCATCTCAGGAATCCGTCGGTGGGATTTGTATTTTGTAAAAAATCAGATTGATTGATTCTATGGTTTAAACTACGTAATGCTCCAGAAAAAGCCAGTTCGAGCCCTGTTACATGGCAAATTAAAAAGAAATTTGGCTTCGGCCAATCTAGCGCCTGGTGGTGGTCTCTAAGTGAACAGCACCATATATTATCATGCACATAAAATGAGGATAGATCAGCACCCGTGCCGAATCATAGAGTGATCATGGCACCCACAAGGGCACCGCTCAAAACCGTCATGAAGCCCACCGCATGCCCAAAAGTGAAGCCAAAAGAGTAGGTGCTAACGGCAACATTGCTAAGTAAGGATCCTACAAGAGCCGTTGCGTCTCCAGCAATGGAGGTTGCGTCTCCAGCAATGGAGGTTGCGTCTCCAGCAATGGAGGTTGCGAGTGTGATAGCTTCACTACCCACACTGGTCACTCCTGTGGCAACTTCTCCACCAACAGCTGAGAGATCGAATTCAGTAGAGTGCGATCGACCAATGAAAGAGTACACACAGGTGGCAGTTTGAAAGGCACCCTCTGCAAAGCTAGTAACATGGCTGACAACATTCCCTCCGAGCGAGGTAATGTCGCCTCCTACTGACGTCAAGCCACTAAGTAGAGAAGCACCTACACGCATCATTTTAGCTACATGCGGCGAAATTGAGCACTTTAGAACCCACCTCCACCCGTTATTTCTGATACTGCAGCGGATGTTATGGAATTAATGACACTGTCAACTAGAATGGGGTTAATGCGCAACGTTTTGAGTTTCTTTAAGTGACATACATTGGCGTCGTTCAACAGGCTCAGGGGCACTGTAGGCAACAGCGGAAAAAGCAGCCAAGCAATAAAGTGCAATGGTCTTAGCGAACATAGTGAGTTTAGTAACAAAGGTAAAGAAGGAAGCAACGAACTGGGCGGTTTTATGGAACACGACGGCAGTGCCTTCGCGCGCGCGAGTGTTCGGCTTAAGCGAACCCACTGCAGACACAGCCACGTGATCTACATGCCTCGAGCCATTATCTCGCCTTCCGTTCTGGCCTCAGACTTTGGCAACTTGACTGCAGAATGTAAGCGTATGATAAAAGGTGGCGCCGAATGGCTCCACATGGGTTAGTACCCTAGTTCTACCTTCCACTTTGCACCACTGAGGCGCTTGTAGATGTAATGGATGGGTAACGCATCGCACCTTACACTGATTATTGGATACTTACTCCCACGGAAGACATTTTGTTCCGAACATCACTATGGGTAATGCCACAAGCATAGTTTTTGACTATTCGTAACGACCATCTCTATCAGGCGCACCGATTCTGTCCTGTGTTTCCAAAGGTGTGCCAGGGATATTCATGGACTGCCACATGATGGTTGCCCAACCCGAAAAAGTAACGCGTTTTAGTCTTAGTTAAACTAACACTTATCACCGCCTTCCGAAGTGGGTCAATGATATTGCTGACGCAGGCGGTGCGCTTTACTGCTTTCACATTGAGGCCACGAGTAAGGATTACCCCATTATAGCATGTAAAGAATTTTGACACGCGCGCAGGTGATGCTATGTCTTTGATCAATGCTATTCACGAGAGAAAAATGAAGGCGGGTGTAGCCATTTCTCCTGACACCCCATCAACTGCGATCACGGATGCGATAGGAGAAGCAGCGGACATGCTCCTCGTCATGACAGTTTATCCAGGTAATTAATGATTTCCTTCTGTATATTTATCTGAATTGACACTCAAGACAGGCCGTGGTGGACAGAAATTTATTGAAAGATGTGTTCCAAAGGTCGCGGAACTTCGTGCACGCTTCCCGGACAAAGACATTGAAGTCGACGGTGGAGTAGGGCCTCAAACGGTCGACGTATGTGCTGAAGCAGGTAAGCAGGTTATCTTCCATGTCACCAAGACGATTGTCTGAAAGCAGCCTCTAGGAAGTAACGTGATTGTTGCAGGAACTGCCATTTTCAACGCTGCCAATGCAGAGGAAGTTATCGCCACTTTGAAAGCATCAGTCAACGGTGCCCAAGCTAAGATAAAGCAAGCATAGAATGATTACATGTCTTGAATATTTGTATTGGGAATTAATTGTAGTGGTACGACGATAAATGCGGAAGGGGTGTGAACACAACTATCTAAAAACATTTCTAAGTTATCGTTGCATTGTTCAAAGAGATAATTCGCGAAATTCCTGTATCCCATTACCACCGAAGCCATTCCCCGTACATATTTGGTCGCTCCCCACGAATATACGCTTCGAACGTCCTTTTCAGGACCGTCGCCCAGTCAAGATCTCCATCATCAGGCAAATTGTTTGATGATGTCCCATTAGTTTTGCGTGCTCGTCGTTCACCCTCGATAAATCGTTCACCCAAGTCGGGCCAATTCCTTTGCGGATCAAATGGCTTCCACCTGAATAAGACTTATTTAGACCAAGATGAGGGGGTGTTCAAGAATTCCTTACCAGTAGTTGTGGAAGTGATACGAATAGGCACCCTTGAAGAAACCGTCAATACCCATGGCTTGAGGTGCCGCGCTGTTGACCTTGGGTGTTTCGAAGAAATGTGCAAAGCTAGAAGAAGGTTAGTGAAACTGAGGGAAGGACGATTACTTCAAAACCCACTCGGTAAAATATGGCTGTGGAGGTCGGTCTCGTTGATAATTTTCGGTGTTGAGCCATGCAGAATCGAATAAAGCATCGGGAAGTCGTAAAAGGAGCTCTTCAAGATGGGCATCCTGCGTATATCGTGAAATGGTCATGGGATGGAAGTCTAGATCATTTTTGAGAGCTGTTCGGAAGATGAAAGTGCCCAGTGGCGAGTGCTTATTCATGTGAAGGACGGCGGTATTGTATCTTGGCAGTCGAGACCACCGGTATGCAAAAGCACCTTTCCAGCCCCACAGTTCCTCCCAATCGCGTAAGAATATCGTATCAGCATCAAGATATGTGCCTCCAAAGCGATGGCACAACACGAAGCGCGCCATGTCAGAGAGAATGACAGACATACGATCATAAGTTGCAGATGATTTTGAGCCTGCTCGATTGAGGAGATTATCAGAATCTGCCTCGTTGGTGTCCTGTTGTGGAACAACGACGATATTTCCACCAGAATTGAAGAGATCACGTTTTCGCCATTCATTCTTCAACTCCGGAACACCATCCAGCTGTTCTGTAGTATTCCATAGCTTGAAGGTGATTACTCCCTTGAATCTTCGGTGAAGGAAAGGGGAGGCCCAAGGATTCTTTTTGAGTTCATTGTACATATTTCGCAAAGCAGAAGGATTTGGAACTGCTGCTGCTGGACCGGGATTGATCCACATCCAAAACTGTGGACGACAGATCGATTCGTCTGGAGTCTGCAGGTGCAATCCAGTATTTTGAGTGTATAGGAAGGAGAGAATAGCCGTGTAGGGCTTGTCGGTAAACGGACCAGTCCAGAACATATGGAACAAGCGGGGGTAATCGGGGTCGCAGGGTTCGGATAGTGTAGCATAGGGTCGATGCTGTAAAAGTGGCGGAAGTGAAATAGGTGGCTTTTCCATATTTTTTGTACCAATCGTATTCGGCGCTGGGTTATCACGGACTTTGGATCTCGTGTGCGCAGGCTCATATGCGAGAATCGGTTGACCAACGACTGCGTCTTCAATGTAGATATATTTCCAGTCGCCTAGCGGCCCTCTCCTAAGTCTGTTTCCAGTATCCAAACCACCGCCGACCCTAAGCACCTCCAAGCAGTCGCGCACGTACTGACCTATTTTATGAACTACAAAAGGTAGCGCATCGAGGTACAACGCACCTTGTTATTGGAAAAATCACAGTTGTCCATGATGATATCTAAGTCGGCCACACTCCCCGGTTCTGGTCGTGGAGGATACGCCGTATTTCTTGACCTATGCTTCAACGCCAAGTATGTGCGGTTGGGCCCAACCCCTCGTGTTGAATTAGCAAAGCCTAGTGGACCACGAGATACGGTACGTGCGGGCGGTATGGCAGGATTACGTGGAACTGCGCGAAAACCGATCTCTTCTGGTACTGTAAACACTGTGAGGGGTGCTGCATTTGTAAAGGAAACACCAACTTACTTGACCGTCGACTGGGGTAGTGACCGCTGGATATTTCCCATTGCCATATTCGTTGGAGGTCCTCACGTTCGAAAACAAGGGTTGAGGGATCGCCAATGAAAGGACGTGGCCATGTCTTTGACCGAGTGCCGAATCTCTTTGCGAATGCAAAGGCGAGTATTACGAGTAGAAGGAAGACAGAGAACAGTATTGCAGAACCTAGTCTATGGCCAAAGCGTGCAGCAGCAGAAGCGTGAATGCGTCGGAGGTTGGGATAGAAGATACGCAAGCGTCGAGTGGGGACACCAGGGATTGGAAGAGTAAGACGGAGGAACCAGGGTGCACGATGATGGCGACGTTCATACTTATCCTCGACGACGGAGTAGTTCGGGGGGCGGTAGTGAGTGAAGTATCCTGACGAGGTCATGCCAGAGATACTCAATGACAAACGTTAATGAATTTGGTCCGTTAATTCGACCTCTACAGTGTTACAGCGCTAAAATCTATATTTATGTACAGCTAAAAGTACATATCAAAGCAGATTTATCAACATCGACAGTATCATCTTCAACAATAGCTAGGAAACACACTTCAGTACAGACATACAATTCTTTTGATCAGTGGTTGGTTACTTGGCTCCCAAACCCTGCAGAGACTGCAACTCTAGGTCAGCTGCATCTGTGGGCACAGTCAAAATGCGCATGGTGTTGGTATGGCCGAGGCCACCCTTCCAGCCCTGGACAGCAATGATTGTCGAGCCTGGAGTAATAACACCCAACGCAAGGGCATTGCGGAGACCAAACCGAATGCGGTTGTCGACCTGGGATAAGATGATCAGCGACTCTGAAGTCACGAACGCGCCCTCTACTCACATCTGTTTGCCACTGGTGAGTTTGAATACCCCTGGGCTCGGGATACCAGAAAGGATAGCAGCCACGGTGGAGGTGGATTTGGCGAGCAGTTTGTTCGTTACGAGTGACTGCACTTATTATCAGGCCTGAACTGAAATGATTTGTCCAGATGCTCACCAGTCAAAATAGGGACTCGTGGACGGTACTTGGAGATGAGACGAGCGGTGTTACCACTAGTGGAGAGAACAAGGATAGCGCTTGCGTTCTGCTCAGAAGCAGCTGCTACCGAAGCAATGGCGACGGTCTCAGGGGTCTCTGTGGGACGCGTTTGAATGGACCTGAGTTCATCATACAGGGGTGGGTAACAGATGGCAGACTCGGCGAGCAGGCAAGTCTCAGCCATCATCAAAACTAGAAATCGTCATTGAATATCAACACAATATGACAGAGACATAATACATACCTGATTGAATCGGGTACGAGCCCTTGGCAGTTTCACCAGAGAGCATGACACAATCGGCACCATCCAGGACAGCATTGGCAACGTCGCTAACTTCAGCACGTGTAGGCCTAGGATTGTACTACGGAAAGAGTGAGAAGATGGAGGTCCATTGTAACGTGGAAACAGCATTACCGTCATAGACTAAATCAACACAATACCGTGAATACCGCATGAGATATAATCAAAGTATATCATACCTCGAGCATTTGTGTGGCGACGATGACAGGCTTTCCAACAATGTTGCACTTGGCGATCATCATTTTTTGAGCCAAGAAAACCTGCGACGCGGGGATTTCGATACCCAGGTCACCACGGGCAACCATGACGCCATCAGTTTCCTTCAAGATCTCGTCAAAGTTTTGGACCCCTTGTTCGTTTTCGACCTTGGCGATGATCTTGATGTTCGCGCCATCGGAGCCAAGGACAGTCCGAATGTCGCGAATATCCTGGCCGCGGCGGATGAACGACGCAAAGATCATGTCAACGCCGTTCTTGACGCCGAATTCCAAATCTTTCTTGTCCTTCTCAGACAGAGCAGGGAGATCGACTTCTGTCTTGGGAAGATTGACACCCTTACGCGAAGAAATGCTACCGCTGTTCAAAGTGCGGACGTGGACATTGGTTCCATCAATTGAGAGAACGAGGAGAGACAAGATACCTATGGAGCAAGGTCAGATGAGGGAAATTATATGAACAATCTTGGACCGACCATCGTCAACGTAGATAAGTTTTCCAGGAGCAGTCACCTTGGGTAGATTTTTCTGCGAGAACATTGTAATTTCAGAAGGGTGAGAAGAGGATTAGGTGGAGCAAATGCGTACGTAGTCAACAAAGACGACCTTGTCATCGCAGATTTCACCGTATTTGGGGTCAGTGGAGATAATTAACTCATGTCCGGGAGTAACAGGATACTGAATATTCACGTATGAGCATTAATTTTGCCTCTCGAATGGTCGTCGAACTCACATCAACACCGCCTCTCGTCAGACCTGTGCGTATCTCCGGGCCTTTCTGTCAATCGTAGTCACATTGAGGTAGGTCAAGACCTCGAGGACGACGGATAACGCACTGTGTCAAGAGCAATCGCAACAGGGCGGCCATTGGGATCGGCTGAAAGAGAGTCTTTAACAAGCAATTTGACGCGAGGTCATACTCACCTGCGACCATCTTCCTAGTGTTGTCAATGACACTTTGGTGGTACTCGTATGAGCCATGAGAGAAGTTCATGCGCACTGATAGACTTGTTTGAGCGGCAGTTTTATCTGACACATCGAGCTCCTCACCAACATTGACGCCAGCGAGGCGAAGTTCAGCAAGTTTTTCGATTGTGTTGACTTTGGGCCCTTTGAGTCAGACAAAAATGAGACAGACACTCTGTGTGGAAGGACAAGGATGATACCGATGGTGGCAATGATGGACGTCTGTTGGAGTTGTCAATGGAAAGGACATAAGACAATGGAGTAGGACAGGCCTTTCGCATGAATTTGGTCTTTTGGGTGGGGACGGGGGCATAGGCAGGATTGAGAGTGGAATTCCACTCGAGCTGGGAACGGATGCCTTCGTCGGAGGGGTACATGATGGTCAAGCTGAGAGAAGAGACTGGTAGCAATTACACGTTGACGCGCTTATCGATGGAACGTTCGATCGTGTCACGTTCCCGTTACGTCACTGAAGCGAAAACCAAGCTATATTACTAGATTACATCACTCGAAGCTGCCAGCCCGCCATGCCATTCATGCCATTCTCTGCAACTGCAGCCTGCGCCGCCGCCATCCACGTACCTGCGTCAAGTCCTGCCCCCACCGGCGCATTCCCGACCATGTTCTGCAGGTCGAGCGGTGAATACACAGGGTCGCAGGTGATTGTCCGTCCCGAGTGATAACCTACGCCGTCAGATGCCCGGATGAACAACAGAGGCAGACTCCGTCCAGCAATGGTCATTGGCGGCTGAGCTGGCCCGTTTCGAACCTCTGGCGCTGAGCCATCAGTTCTCGGTGACGGTTGATCGCTCGCTCCACTCTCCTGATGAGGGGGCAGCGCGTCTTGTTCAAGTGCTTTAATGACTCCATCGATGGTGGGCAGCTCCACAATGACTATCGTATGTAGCGGAGACGGCATGAATCGAGGCCCACCAAGTGTTGGTGAAGCATTTCCCCCTGACTCAGAAGGCACGCCGTCTTGTGGACCTCCCGGCAGGGTCTGCACAAACGGAGATACCGCGGTTAGAGGCCCTGGCGCAGTTGCTGGCTGATAGATGCGATGCCGAAGAGGTCCGAGATTTCCCAGATAAACATCCAGAGGCGTCGACATCCTCGTTTTGGGGTCCTCATAGAAAAAGTTGGACACCGTCAGTTCAATAGTATTGTGGGTTTGACGGTAAAGGGGAGCGGTGAAAAGGGTCGGGAATGGTGTTATTGGCATTTCTGGTACTTTATTATTTTGCCCAAATGCGTCAAAGAACGTATATTGAAACTTGGCTATAACCATGTGAGATACAAACAAGCAACAGTTGATACGATACGATACTCACAAATGCCAACAATTGTCCAGCAAAGGTAGTCATCAACTTCATCGGAGATGACGCGAACGTTATCCTTCACTTCGTCACGTACTCGGGGAGATGAAAAGAGAAGGGGATGAGTTCCATTCTGAGACGATATCCCAGGCGCTGGTGGCGCCGCTACACCCGGAGTACCAGGCAACGGTCCTGCAGCAGATAGATAATGCCTCGAACCATCAGGATTTACGCGCTGAAGGGCAATCTTCTGCATTTGGCTCACGGGACCACCATCATCCGCAGAAACTCTTCCTTTATCGACTTTGCGAATGATCAGAGGCGACGTCGAGATCCCCGAATGTGTGTCGGAAAGAACGATTTCACATCCATAGGTTACGGGCTGGGGACCAGCTCCTGAGAAAAAAAAGAGGAGTGTGTGAGTTACGCGTTCAAGTTTCTCATCACATGACAACACACCGACAGGAGTCGCCTCAGTTGGACGACTCACAACGTTGACGTTGAAGGCAGACCACGCGACATTACTGGCACAAAGCTGAGTATGATCGATGGTCATATATTTGGTGCGAACAGTTTGGGAATTGATGCGGTTGAACAAGGACACCGGTCCTCCCGCCAGGATACATGACGAAATGTTACGCGTCTTGGCCGTTTTTTTAGACGGTTTAGATATAATTGTCACAGGTGCAGAATCAAACGCGGCCCATACACGACCGGAAGGAACCTCAGCACCTTCAGGTGTGAGCGACGGCGGAGGAGGCTCGGCAATATCAAGGGAAAGTTGGAAACTCTTCGCTTTCGCAGTTCCAGTTACGTGTAAAAATTTAAAACTCGCGGTCATGTTATTGTCGAGGGGTGCTTTTTGCTCAAAAGAACGCTCTCCACTTTCGGACACGACAGCCATAGAAAGCTGCTGGGAACGTAGATGCCATACAGGACCTTCAATATGAACGACGGGAGGTGGACAGAGAAAACGCTTTTCCGTGCCATATGACTTTTGCGCAACGGCCGCATGGAGGCAAATCACGGTGGTCATTGGCATGACACGAGTGGGGTCGTGAGTAATATGGTCGCGGACTATACGTCGAATCTTGGTATGGGGGTCTTCCTGGCCGGGATCGTCCAACTTGCGCTTTCCTGCAGCTACCTTGAAAAGAGAGATTTTAGTACACAGATTGATGAATAACGGACAACAGACTTGAGAGACGGCAAGGGATTCGCTATCTGGAAGAGGTGTCCACGGCTGGCCATTTGAAGGTCCTTCTTTTGCCGTAGCAGCAAGGATAGATTGAAAAGAGACATTTGGGTCAGTTGCGACGATAGTTGGGGATGGAGAACGGTTTGGATTCACGTCTGGTGAGGTAGACTCGGGCTGCTTAACCTATAGCGCGTTCTCGAATTCATTACATTTTATAAGGATGATAAGGGGGGTATTACAGGTAAAGTTACTGCTGGCTGTACTGGGTCGGGTAGCGGCTGCTGGGTTGGCTCGCCAGGATCTGGCTCAGCCATGTGGAGGTGGTGGTCAATGTAGAAAGGATCCTGAGAGCGCGACATCCTGAGCGTGAGAGTGTGCGTGAGAGCGGCGGCGAGAAAAGGTCTCACGAGAACTCAACCAACGTGTGGGACTTTTGTGTCCCGGCTGTTTCCGTGATCAAATGCCCAAATGGGGAAGTACCAATGGCACGGTCCAAGGCGTCGTCGAGCCTCGCATCGTCCCCCGTCCGGTCCTCTCGATATCCCAGCCTCTCTTTATTGCGGCCGCAACCCTCCATCTCCTCGTCGTCCCCCGTCCCACTCAGCCGTTTCAGCATCTCACCTAGCCACATGATCATCAACTTTCTCCCGCATTGCAAGTGACTTTCTTACCCAATGACAACACCCCCAATTTATCCTCGCCCTTTATCGCTTCTTGGGTAATTCGGTCTGACACTCCAAATAGACTTCCCGTCTTCACACCTCCATCTGCCTCTTCCTCCATCCAGCCCCATTGCTTCTCTCTGGGGAAGAACCCAGACAAGTTGAAGGCATCTTGACCCTCCTCTTCTCCGTGCTCGACTAACCTCTCGCTCTTTACGCCCTTTATGACTTCTCCAATAGTATGGAACGACGACGCCCGCACCAATGGTGCGGGCATCAGTGCGGGCACTCCGTTTGGCGCTGACTTAGACCTCGGTAGAGTCATAATGAACGCTAACCATAGAGCATCTTAAACAGCGCTTTACAGTTCACTTCCGTATGATGTCAGCAGGCCGACTCGGGAGCTGTAAAAATAGTTATTAAACAAAAAGCCTATTCGTCAAGTAACGTACATGTCATAGTATATGTGCAAGAATACAAGAAATGTAATGAACGTCTCCAAGAAATGGCCGACGGTGGCAGTCCGTAGGTGCGGGCGAGAAGTGTCCCGAACATGCAATATGTAGTTAGGTATCAATGTACATAAAAATCATTCCATCTGTCTCTCTTCAACTCAGAGGATCACTGCTCATACGCTGACTGGGCCTCCTTCCCTCTGGAAAAGGTACCCCGGTACCAGACGACAACAGAGGTCGTGAATCACGCTTCGATCCCGATCCGCTGCTGTTCGTCGCCTCAGCCCGGTGATTTGCCTCTTCCTGATATCTCTGCCAGTCTTCTACCTTTAATGTCGATAAACGTCTTGATGACGACCCAGTTCGCCCAAGTCGGTCATGACTCAATGAACGCGAATGGCGCCGACCTTCCCTTTGCGTCAGCGGCTTTAGTCCCTTCTTATCTCCGTCATCATCAGATCGCTTGCGACGTTCCTTCTCATGCTGTGCAGTTTTTTCCGCCTGTCTTCGTTTAAAAGCCTCTTTCTCTGCAACTTTGTTTCGCTCCCAGCGTTGGCGCGCAGCCATAACTTCTGCCTCCTCCTTCTCCGCTTGAGTCAACGGTGCCTGAAGGCCTCGCATCTTCTCCCGATGCCGTTCATTCAGTTCCTCAAAAGTGCGTGTTCGCGTGTGGCTGGGACGTTGTGACGTGGGCAGCAGGACAGCAGTCGGTTTTTTAGGAGGAAGGATAGTAACAGGAACGTTGCCACCCGAAGAGTTACGTTTATGCTTGGCGAGTTGTGCCAATGGTACATCTTCAGAGGAGTCACTACTGTGATGGTCACCGAAGGCTAAAGCACTCTCCCGTTGCTTCCGCTTGTTCAGCGCTTCAGAAACTGCTGGTGAGATCGGCAGCCGGGGTGCAGTTGCGGCGGGAGTTGTAGTAATAGGAGGCGTGATGCCTGACGGGGGTTGCAAAAGCTTACGCTCATGGAGATAAGCGTCCCATTCCTCGTCGCGAGGAGTTACGCTGGTGGGTCGAGACACGGTATCGTCAGTCGGAGGTAGGTATCCTAAAGACGAAAGCTCAATTGAATGCGCCCGTGCACGAGGATTGGTCTCTCTTGGAGGTCGAAGATGAACAGGAATGGGAAGGAGAGCACTCCCTGCATCAATACTCAATGTGCGTCGCGAGGCAATAGATGGGTGGCGCGATGTACTTGGCGAGGACGACACAGGGGTCTCTGATTTCAGCGCTTCTATCGATCGGCGAATTGTCTGTATCTCCTGTATAAGGGACTCTTTGCGCTTGAGTTCTTCCAATCCGTTCGAGGAATTCTTCTTTTGCAGATCTTCTGGTTGGCTCTGCAGATGGGATTCATCGGAGGCGATGAATCCCGAAGGTACATCTTCTTGTATTCCCAAACCAAGGTCAAGCGCAGGGAGTGCTCCAGGGCTCTGCATATTTCTGGCGGCTCGTCGAAGCTCTTCGTCAGGAGTTGGTGCTGCCTTAAAATCAGAGATGTTAGAGTGTCGTCGAGCACGGCCATCAGCGACAAGGGTAAAAGTAGAAGAGTGATGTTCTGCACTGGTGGGGGAAGAAAAGTCGTCTTGGTCCTTTGCAGCCAGGCTTGAGAAACCACTTTCCTGTCGACCATGGCGTGACAGAGTGGGATGCTCGATCTCCCATTCTGCCTGTTCACGCTTGACATCCTTGAACCTGTCGGCAGCGACAGCCTCCGCATCCTGGTCACGTTTCTTCTGCTCCTCAGTTATTTCGCCCAGTTTCCTGTGAAGGACAGACAGGATGCGAAGCTGAACGGCCACTCCCATGAGAGATATGGCGCCGATCAAACCCAGTTCGATCTGCATGATTTGGGAAACGGGATATTCGATGCCATTGTCCGTAAACTTTGTGAAAAGTGATCTGAATCCGAGGTTCCAAATATAAAACTGGGATTATATGAGCTCTGGTGACACAAGGACGAATAGGTAAATACCTCCTTGAGCCCTGCAGTGGTGAAACAGTCGACTCCCAAAATGAATGCAGAGGAGCCAACAAAAGCCGTGGAGATAAGTAATATGTGGTAGTGTATCTTTATTTGTTGCGTTAATTATGTGTGACGGCTACCGGTGATGGATGCTAACTTGCCTTGGGTAGTGTACATAATATGAACCCAATGACGGCACAACCTAAAGACATATGATTAGCACGAGGAACAAAACGAGTGATGGAAGGGAGCGTGCCGATGTAGAGGATCCAACGGAAGCCAACAGACTTGATGAGGCCACCGTTGTGAAAACACTGAATCCAGAGTGCAACAGCAAAACCACCCCATGCACCAATAGCGTAACGTGTCGCTTTCCAGAAAAAGATAGCGATCGCGCCACCGGCAAAGCCTGCGATCGCGGACGAAAGGACAAACATTCCGCGGAGAGTTTTACTCGGGGGATTGATAGCGGCGAGGATGCCAAACTTGAGAATGAGAACAAAGCAAACGAGTGACAGGGTATAGAAACCGATCAGGAAAAAAGAAGTCCTAAAGAACAGGGTGTTCACGAGAGACATGGAGGTGAATGACAGACATACCACCTATTTTTGTGGCCCCAGAATGCAGAGGGCAGGCCTGTGATGATGAGAAGAGCGCCTAGAACGGCAAAGGCGGGGTCGAGTTTTGTGTCCTGGAAGAGGATCGAAGGAAAGAAAGACGAGAATAGGGATGACGTACGAGGATGATGGGAGAGGGAGTTGGGGACGCGGAGGCAGAAGAAGAGGCAGAGGAGACAGAGGAAGAGACAGACGAGGATGTCGACGAGACAGTGCGGGTGACATTGAAAGTGGTTGGTAGGACGGTAGTAATGAGAGTATTCTGGTTGTTTGTGCGCGTGGATAGGGTGGAGGTAACATTGGCGGTGGTGAGAGAGAGGGACAACGAGGGGGACGGGGACGGGGACGACGAGGACAAAGACGAGGACGAGACGGGCGAGGACGACGGGGACGACGAGGAAGAGGGACCCTGGGCGACGACGAGGGCAAGGAAGACAGGGACAGCGGCGAGGAGACGCATGACGGGAGAAAGCCAGACTCAGGGCTTCTTAGTCGTTCTTTGTACGGCGAACTATCTCCGTTTAGCCGATCAAACTACATCATTCATGTCCAGCAACTCGGTTTCCAATCTCAGTCAAAGTGCACAAACGCGGTCGGCATCTCGTTTATACTCGCAAGGATCCTCAGCATCTTCGATCCCTGACTCACTCCACTGCTCCCTTCTTCTCCCTCCTCCTCGTCCCCCTCTTTCTCCACCACACTAATTACCTTCCCACCACGCCCAAACCGCCCCACTCGTCCAGCAAGGTGTACGTATGCATCAACTGTCCGTCCATTTACTTTTGGTCCATCAGGGATCCCCATGACGAAGACGTGTGTCAGCTCTGGCAAATCTAGCCCCCGCGTCGTGGCCAGGGTTGAAACCAACAATGTCGGGTTATCCTGCCCGTTCCCATCACCTCTCAGCAGATGCGATCGGCCTTTCTCATCGGTCAGCAGGTCCAACCCGTGAGCATTGATTCCCATCTCCCTGAATTCATATACTGCACGTTGGACCGGTGACGAGGATGGGAGCACCAAAAGCGCCACTGATGGTACGTCCAGCGCAAAGGCAGTTGCGATAGCTTCCATTACATTCGCATTGAATGGCGTTGGAGTTCCTTTGTATTCTTTCATGAACAGAAGAATATTAATAATCTGTCCTTGTTCTGAAAATTTTGTCTCCATGTACTCACTGTTTACAATATCGGGGTCAATCTCAAGCGGTGTCGATTCCGCTGTTGGCGCAAAAAGTTTCTGGGGATCAATCGGATGCAGGTGATCCGTCTCTACAGGACTGACTAGTGGCGCTTTCGCACCAGCAATATTCTTGATGTCGTTTTCTGAAACGAGTAGAACCGAATGAGAGATGCCAGTGCCTCCGAGTCCATGATGCAAATTCGTGTCAAGGGCTTCCGTACTCTCTTCAGTGGCAGCATTCCCGTTTCCCCGTACTTTCAATAAGTTGTCCCTGTTCAACCATCCACTCTCTTCGAATAGATAATTATTCAGATGTCGCCGTAATGTAGCACTGGAAAAAATCAGTTGTGGTTCGTCTGTCGAATACTCATGGAACTCTCTCCTCCGCATTTCCTGAACAATCCCCGGTTCATCCTTGCGCATTGCGTTTGTCTTCTTCCGCTGCGCATAGATAATATCAAGTAATTGACGCGTCACTCCAGGATGAGCCAAGAGCTTCCTCTTGGCCTTGAGCGTTGCCTTGTGGTAGGACCTACTAGGATCTTTTTTCGGGACGGTTTCTATGAGGTAGTCAACTTCGTCCACGACAACACTAGACAAATGTCCCAAATGGAGGGCCTCAGGATCTTCATTATACACATCCATTATAGCTTGCGGAGTGCCAATCAAAATATGCGGTGGTGTCTGACGCAGAAGGCGAAGACCGTCCGTAAGATGACTTCGACCGTCGCGGACCAAGACTTGCCCGATGGAAGATAAGAGTGGGGGAGGCTCTGTCACAGATCTCATTCGCTCAATCCAGTGTAATAGTTGGTAGGCAAGGTCACGATGAGGCACAAGGACCAAAGATGTAATATGTCGAGTAATTGAATTTTTACTCTTGCCTGGTGACGACACCCTTGGCTTGTTCAAAAGAGCAACTACAAGTCCGAAAGACCTAAAAATATCACGTCAGGAGACAAGCAAAGATGCCATAATTTACCAAACTTACTTTCCAGAACCCGTTTCATCTTTCAAAAGTACATCTTTCCCGGACAAAATGGCTGGTATAAACTGTGCCTGAGTCTCCGTAGGGGTTTTTACATTCGGAAATGCGGCTCTCAAAGACGCGACAATGGGAGGATGCAGGCCGAGATTTTCAAAAGTCGTAACCTTTGTTTCCGATAAAACGCTAGAGTGAGAGGGAAATGTGGCCTTGGCGAGTGCTTCTGCTTGTGCCTCTGCATTACGGCTCATAGACCGTGCAAACGTAGTGCGAGAGCATAGCACTTTTTGGCGACCTAGTATGTTCACCAAGGTCGGGAAAAAAGATTTCATATTACGTCACACGACGCCCGCAAGCCGTGGTAATTTGATAAGGTTTTTGTTCTAACAATTTGGCCTTGACAGCTTATGCAACCATCCACGGGCGCCGTTCGGCAGGCTGCATTCACCTTGGCCGTTTGATAGACTCACTACACCTTATGTTGTTCTTTCCAATTGTTCTCGGACCGCAGCACGAGTGATCGTTCCGTCATCCCGATTCAACCTTTTGTACGAGTACTTTCTATTCCAGTGTCATCGTAATCTTTCCATTCTAACGGACGTTTCTGAAACTTTGTTTCTCGCCAAAGATAGTGGATAGTTTAAAAATGCAGTGTAAACCCGCGGTCTTCTCGTATCCGTGCAAGGCTATTATTGATCAGCCAGTACCTTAGAAGCTATTGGTCTTTCGCCGATGTACACTACTCCTTTCGTTCCATGCTCCATTCTTCAATAAGATATCATACATATGCTACAGGTGCGGCCCATTCGACTATTAAAAAGAGGTCGACGTAGATTTTGAGTTCATGTACGTAAAAAGATACAGCGTGATTAGGGTTACATAACAGGTTGCTGTTATAACATAGGGTTAAGTATAATGTACAGATCCCAGGAGTCGTCTCATTATACAGAGATAGATGTTCATGTTATTTATTTCGGTGCCGTGCAGATTTATAAGGTCATTGCGTCCAACAGATCTTTGGGAAACCATAGCCACCGGGAGATGCAGATGTGGTAGCACAAAGTCTTTCTGAGCTTTCTGTTCCGAGGTGAGAGGGTTACCCCGAGGCTTGAGATGGACATCCAAACTCCTGCTCTCACGTTTGTGTGGAATGTCCGAATGCAAGACTTTCTATAACATTGGTGCCGCCCAAGTCGATATTCTTCGGGTTCTAAGCAGTCATGCAAAAATGATGAAACTCAAAAGAAATACTCAGAAGCAGATGACGACCGAGCAACCTTCTTCTTGCATAACCTATATGTAAGGTAATATTCATGACCTATTATTTCATTTGAGCTCAGTAACCAGAGGTTTGGCGCCATCACAACCATTGCAGTGGATGTATATCGTTTTGATCCGGATATCATGAAATAAAGATCTATGTATGTAAAAATCTAGGTCCCAATCAAAAGAACTTATCCATAAGAGTCCTGGATGCTTCAACGCCTAACTGAAGACAGAAGAGAGTTAGCCACTTGTACCAGAAGAACAAAAAGATTGGCTCACGAATGTCGCTGCGTTAGCAGGGAATGCCTACAGAGTCCATGAGAAGATGAGCATAGACATGAGAAGACTACTCACTCTTGCCATAGCTGGTCCAAATCCTTTCCACAATGCACGAACGCCATCCTGGGCTATCGTCTTGCGTGCACAATCTAATATCCCGGAGTAGGTGCCTTCCGGCGCGGACTGAATCCTAGATTTTAATACCTAGCAAATTATGTGTTCACAAGTAGCCTCGTGTGTAAAGAAATGATGGCATACGTCTGGGGGTATAGCCAAAGCCCACATGGCGACACCAGCTGATCCTCCAGCAACAATGATTGCGCCAAGGTTCAGTTCAGCTGGGGAAGAACCTGCAGGGGTCAACATTTTCTTTGTCACTTCGTAGGCTGCAAAGTACCTATTGAATAGATTTCAGACAGTCAGAATCAAAGAAAGAACTATCCACGAACGCGGCACTGCCAGGACCGTCTCGTGCAAGTGTAGCTCCTGTCCCACGGAAGATGCTTCTCATTCCCCCCTCACGATAGAGATGTCTTACCACATCGACGACGCCCTTATACTTCTTGTCGCTTGCGCCCTGACCCTGGGTCTATCCTGGCCGTTAATTGGTGATTTCATCAAGACAACAGTAGATTTACCTGCAAAATCACTTTGGCTCTTTCAACGGGGGCTGTGACGAGTGTGGTCGGAACGGCCGATAGGAATCCAGCAGCTGCAAGTTCTGATATTGACAAAGTCTGGCTTGTCCGTTGAGGAGTCAATGCCAATATCAAATTCTTTGATGCATCATAAGCCTACGAAATCAATCCTACATTCAGTCCACAGTCTCATGATTTTCTGAGTATCTTACCCAGAATGAAACGGCGAATATTGGGGTGACGCCTAATAGTGGTGGGACCATCCCACGGTACATGCTTGCAAGCTCATGAACACAGGAAGGGAAAAGAGATATTATCACACATACCCAGTGATACCATCCCGAGCCAAAGTCTTCTTCACAACATCTAGGGCGCCATTATACACACCCGGACCGGCAGTTTGGAGTCTCGTCTTCGTCAGATCGAATGGATGTCCTGAAGAGCGTGAAGTCGAAGATCAAGGTTAAAGATATGATTGAGGACATTTCTGAAGGACTGACCGACGAGGACAGCGGAAAGACCACCAAAACCCCCAGCGATGAACGCTTTGGCGGACTCGACCGCAGTCGAACGAGGTTCATCGGTAGCTGGTGATTCACTGCTCTGCGGGTGAACATGTCAGAAGGGTAGAGTGAAAAATTAATGCGCTGCAGACCATGTTGGGCTATGTGGCAAAGACTTGACGAAAAGAGGACGCACCAATTTAAATATATGGACGCCCAGACGACCGGGACGGGTACTTCAAAATTCACATGCTTTCTCAAGAAAACCGATTTTAGATATACTTACATCATAATACCACATTAAGTACCCGATTTGTACATAGATTATTCTATGTATAAGGAATTACAATTTCCAATATGATAAGTTTACAACCCTGAAAAATCAAGATTCATCTCTACCAAATCCGCCAATAGGTTCGTATGTGGCCTCTGTCGTATCTCGTTGCCAAACAAGTCTGACGCCGTAGAAGAATAGACAGATGAGTAGGCAGCCTCCGATGCCCACAACCGTAGGTGCACCGTAGGATATCCACCATGGGGGATTATATGGTTGCAATAGTCTGTCAATTTGAATAACACCTCCACCAGCAGTAGTCGATCGGCCCCACGAGAGCACACGAGCCCAATCAGCGCTACCATCGGTACCCCGAGCACCTTTAATTCCAACGATGTATCCTTTTGATTCCGGGTCATCACGCCAACGGAAGACAAGATCTCCATACACCGATGTGGAGGATAGGAGCGTGTTGTATGTCGGAGAATCATCAAGAGGAAGGGGCTGGTTGTTGTAGAGTGCGTCAGTGTCGTATACTGATGGTTCAACTTCTAGAGGCTGAGCAGGAACGAGATGTTGTGCAACGATTGCACGTAACGCATCCGGTTCGGCATAAAGTCGTGTCAGATTCACGTCCTTAAATGCATTATCTGTAGGGCACAGTAATGTCCAGCCTACTCCCGACAAGGTTTTTTCGGTCGAGAAAAATCCTTCTGGTGGCGCAGTGCCGTTAAGCACCCATTCAAATCCAGCCTTCACAGCGATAGATGCCATAGTACTTCCTTGAGCAGCCTTGACAAGTTTGCCAATAGTTAGGTTGACCGAGCGAGGAATCAAGATATCTGAGAGCTCGTGAACAACACCAGTGTTCGTTAGAAGATCCTTAACAAATAGTTCGGACTGCATTCCACTCCATCCTCCACTAGGACTGACATAGAGGCTGCCATTCTTTAATCTGTCAAATCGTATATCGCTGCCCTCTAGAGTTGAAAAAGTATGCTGGGAACCATTGCTGAGTGATTGCCCATACTCAATGGTGTCTAATGCATGATGTAGAAGGACATTCTCCAAATCTTGCTTCGCAGATGTGCCCAGTAGGTGGGCGCTGACAAGGAGGCCTAAGCGTTTAAAAGCCGAATTGTGGGGAATAAGAAGGGACGTATGAGGTGCCTTCCGAAGAATTTCGGCCTGAGAAGTGGAGAAGATGGCTGCAAGGAAGGAGGAAAGGTCGAGGAAGGGGAGAGCTGTTTGCAGAGGATCAACAGGGGGCACAATTGGCCGAGAAATGAAGTAGAGGAGGGTGTTATTGACTTTGACTGGTAAATTATGAGCCATGTACGAATCTGTCACAGATATGAAACAACTCACTTGGGTTTCCTATGGTTTTAGCACCAGCAAACCTGACGGACTTCTCGGCTGATTTTCGATCGTCCGAACTAACCCCAACACTCAAGACCTGATTCCTACCACCAAGCCCATCCTCTTCCAAGGCGGTCTCGAGCAGCATTCCATCTGCCAATTTCTCAGGATTCCAATTCCCTGGCAAGAAGTGATACTGTAGAAGTCTCTTTAAATCTTTACTCCCTCTCTCGGGAAGTTCCTTGTCTCCTTGTAACGACATTACGTCATCAGATGGGGCAAGGATTGTATACTTGACATCTGTGTTATTGATCAATGTGCCCAGATCTACAGAATGTAACAAAGAAACGAAGGTCGTGCAGTTAAGAGCAAGAAGATATTTCTCCGGTGTGAGTTGAAGAGTGCCTGGAGGTATAAGGAGTGAGTCCACGAGGTGAAGAACACCGTTGGACGCAAGAATATCGGGTTCCACGAGGCGTGCACCTGAAACCGTGATGTCCGTGGAAGAGACTTCGATCTCAAGCTTGGACCCGTCAAGCGTTGTCACTTATAGAAACGTTTAATGAGTAGATGCATTTCATGACAAGCTAAGAGAAGAGCTTTACGACTTGTTGCCTCCTTAAAGGTATCAGAATATCTTACCCCTTCCTCCACAACGGCGTGCAAGTTCAGTATTCGATTAAGATCATTAGCAGAATATTCACTCTCGAGATACAGGCGCTCGTATGGGTCCAAAACATCCCAAGCAGGATCGACAGGCAGAAAAATCGTAAGTTTTGACGTAGAATTGAGAAGTTTCGTCATTACGGGAGTCAACACCTTGTTGAAAAAGGACAAGGTGCTCTGTTGGGATACAACTTTGGCTAGATGATCTCAAGCAAACTGCTTAAAACAGTGATTCAAAGAAACTAGTCTTACCTAGATCCAGAGGTGGTTCAAGGACTTTGGAAATGCCATATATAATGCCGTTGCCTGCTGTGGAGGTATTGACAACCTTGGTACCGCCCTTGCCGAAAGCATCAACTCCAACTCCATATGCTGAAACGCGCAATCTCTGGGGTTTGCCTCCTAAGCTTCCTCCTGGAATTGGTAGCCAGGGCGGAAACGGAGGCGGATCTCTCGAGGGTGGATCGGGAGGGGCCCGGGGGTAATGCAAGGTATAGAGTGTTTGTGTGTTATCCTTAGGGAGTTCCGGGACTGTGTAGTTGAGTAAATGGTAGAACAGTTGCTGCCTCAATTGTTCATGCACATTGTCATTAAGTACAAGATAGTCATCGCGAAAAACACTCTGCCAGAGGTCGTTTTCGCGGAGATATTGCCGGACTGCATCATTGGTAGGAGCGAAAAGAGTGCTTCCATTGAGTTTGTTCAGTGTGGGGATGAGGCGGGCGCGTTGAAGGAGACGGAGAAGCGAGGTATAATTTGGATCGTTGGAGAGGACATCGACGAGTGTGGTGGACAAGGTATTGGTGAGTGGACGTTGCAGAGAGGACAGGGCAGGGGATGCGAAGAGGAGGATGAGGAAAGTGGCAGGCAGGAGATGGAGGCGCATGGTGGAAGTCAAGTTGAGACAGTGCGGCAATATTTCCGATTTATGCCATGCTTCACCTTCACCACGCCTACGCCGCCTACCCAGCACGCAGCATTTGCCATCTCCAGCTCCCAAATGCCCTCTTGATTGTCAGTGTTTCTTTCTAGCCTCTTCACCTTGGCGTCACCCTTTTCACCAGCTTTATCCATCAGCAGACGTCGTCATACTCTTAGATGCTTCCTCACTCTCCCTCGTCCGTGTTCTCGCATTGTCAGAAGCGTTTCCAATCACCACAAACACTACCGACAGCATATCATGCATCACAGTCGATTCGGGCATGATGCTGGTGAGTGAGGTCTTTCTTGTCTTGCTGTTACGTTGTCCGACTACTCTCGGCTCTCGAGGTCTTTGCCGCCAGGAACAACCGCATTGCCGCCTGGGCCCTCTCTGGCATGAGGAAGGATAAATGGCTAATTCATTCGACCCTTGTACTTCCAGAAAGTCAAGTCATCACGACACTTGACTGTAAATCTGGTGAGTTTGCACTTCTTCTGCGAATGCCAAACTTACATTGCATTAGGCCTGCTTGCTGTTGGCTCTCAGCTCAGCCTCTCTGTATATACTCTCATCCTTGAAAACGATCTTCCCAATTGGTCACAAAAATGGACCATCTCGTTGGTTTGTTCACAAAGTTTTCCAGTTTTGGTTTGATACCCTGTTTAGTGCTTCTTCTCCGACTTGCGCACACTTCGCGCCTTCGTTAATGTATCTTGCAACCCTGTCTGCGGTATGCATTTTAGAAAAAATGTTGTTGTTATGTGACCATTCGCCTGTTTCCTTTAGTCGGATTGTTCAATTAGGATGTACTCTACCACGGCGGGTCGTCAGACTCAGATAATACCTCATCCGCGCACAATAACCAATTTTGCTTGGCGACAACCACAAGCAGCAAGTCGGTCAGTATCTAGTACAGTTTGAACTATGGAAACTTATTCATTCTATTCTATAGTGATGACCTGATCCTTTACACTGTCACTGATGACTCAACAATTCGTATTTTCCTCCCTGTGCTAGATTTTCCTCAACAGCTACAGCTTCACGCATCATTGGACATCTTTTCAACTCTTCCTTTCTCTACCGCTTCCCATCATTTGAATCAGACTGCGTCTACCGCTTTTTGGCTTGATAGAGAAGTTGTTGGGAATGCTTTGAACGAAGTACTAAAGAAATGGCCGGACCAGGATAATGCTCGTCTTCGACGAATCAAAGATATCAGAGATGAGCGTTGGGATTTGTTCCTTCGCGTTCTCGGTGACGGCTCTGTCGTTGTAAGCGCGGTTGCAGTCAGTCATCCTTCCGATGCCCTAGCTTGTAATTAATCTTCTCAGTAGAATGTAGATCGAAGACCCCCAACGCTCCTTAAACAATTCACGTTGCAACAGTTGCCACCGTCTACCTTGCCTGGACCGCCTTCTCACCTATTCCTCCTGCGTAATACAGACCCATCTATACTGACGCTTGCGGTATCCTCTCCATTAGCAATTTTTGTTCTTTCTCCCGTCGCTTTCTTCGATGCACAAAATGATGGACTCGTGCTGTCTTCAAGAATGCTACCTAGGGTCGTAGAAGAAGAGTCAAACATTCGCAGGCTCGTAAGGACACCGGAAGGCGCAGGAGTAGGTATTGTGCGTGTCAACGGTGGCGAGGCTTGGAAAGTCATAAAGAATGGTACCCAGCTGGTCCGTTCAGGCTCCTGGTCTTCGGCAGATCACGTCGTCGTACTTCAACGAGGTAAATCCACCTTACCTCTGTTTCTGTGAAGCAAACCCAAATCCTATAGGACACATCTTTGTGACATATCTGGTCTCTGACGGGACCCTGACTTTACACTCAACGCCTCCTCAGAGTCTTTTCATACCAGCCATAGATTACCTATTCTCAATTCCCTCTGAGGATGAAGGTGACTCTATAGTTGGGATCACATCTGAGTTATCGATCGTTCACCTCCGTGCTCGTTATAATCCGTTTCCGACTCTATTGATTCACTCACAATCTAATTTGCCACTCGCACATCCGCCCAAGTTCATTTTACCTGTCGATCCGATGGCTTGGGGCCAGAGACAGTCTTGGACAGAATCTGATGTCCTTCTTAGTGTCTCTCATACCGGGGAACTAGACTTTTGGGTTCCTGAGGACGCCCAGGCACCTTTGTGGAAGCGAACAGGAACTGTGAAGACAGGCCGCACAAGGATTATAAAAGCGAGCTGTAGCTCTGCCAAAAAAACTGCTTTGAGAAAGTCATGTCTTATTGATGTGTAAAGCTGCGTGCTGATCGACCCTTAAATTCAGTCGTTCCTGGACCAGATGGTGATGAACTGACGATATGGAATTCGCAAGAATCAGAGTTCGCCACTGGTCTAGAGTTCTGTACGCATTATAGGTACGTTTTAACTGCTCTCTTTCATCGTTTTCATCTTAGATTACTTGGTTCAGTGAACATATCAATGACTTAGATTGGACGTCGACTCCCGATAACCAGTCTATCCTCGCCGTTGGTTTCCGTCACCGTGTCGAGCTGCTATGTCAACAGCGAATGACCTATTTCGATGAAGGACCTGGGTGGGCAACGTGTACCACGATTGAGATTGGAGGGTTTGTGGATCATATAATTCCTCCACTTTCATAATCAACTATCGCGTTATCAAGGTTCATTCCTTTACCTATCAGCGATTCTATTTGGCTCGACCATGGATCACTTCTCATAGCTGCAGGACACCAGATGTTTTTATACGACGCGCCATCTCCGGCATCAGATGAAGAGACTCTCTTTGAATATGCTGCAATACACAATGGACCTCTGGATGATTACCATCCGCAGATGATTCTACAATGTCTATTGTGGGGTAAGCGGCACTGCTATCACATTGTTAATCCTTAACCGATCTTCGATGAAGGAAAGGTTGAGCTGGTCAAAGATATCATCGTTAATTTGTCACAAGATGTCGCTGCCAGACCTAGAAATCATGACAGAGTCCAGTGGTCATCTCTTCCAGTGGAGAGTTTCTACAAAACAGACTCAAGTGCTGCATCTGTTAGTCTGGTACGATTTTGATGAAGGACCATTAGACTCATTCGTAGGTGGACACAGATATCTGTTCGAAGGAAATACACTCCCATCTTTGATGACATTCCAGAACGGAAGGAAGAAGAGTACGACATGTCCTTTCACGTTATGTCCAACCTGATTGTTCTGTAGGTCTGACGAAGGCTTCTCTCGTTCTGTCGTTGAGGATTTGATGGAGACTCTTGAGACAACTCCACTTCCTCACTTGACACCTAATGAACAATCCCATTTACTCACACTTATACAAACGACATTAGAGGTCAGTCTTTCATCAAGGTTTCTTGATATCTCGTTCACTTTCGTCACCATCTTGCTACGTGCGCAGATCGACGAGCAACGTAGAGCTTTAGATTCCAATGGCCTACGATATCTGATTTCCATGCGATCCTTTTATATACTCAACCATCGTTCTTCCGTGCCAAGCAGCCCACAGTCTAAAGGTACAGAGATGAGAGCATCAGGTCGGCGGGAGCGACTTCGTTATCGAGATATGATATGGGCGTTTCACAGCGAAAGTCAAGACCTTTTGTTAAATGCTTCCGCAACGGCGTGCGACGGAAAACTCGGATGGGGAAATGCACGAGCGGTCGGGATTCCCATTTGGCTGACCTCCGTGGATAGCTTGGTTTGTCGTGCTTTTTTCGTATTTCTTGCATCAATCACATTCTTTTTGACTTACTAGAGAACGCAAATGGAGATCATAGCGCGGAACGAGTACATGGCAGGCGACAACAGAGATCCTACAGCTTGCTCTCTTTACTATTTCGCCCTCGGCAAAGTCAAGCTTGTCCACGGGCTATGGAGGCAAGCTGCATGGCACAAAGAACAGGGAATCATGCTGAAGTTCCTCTCAAATGACTTTTCGGAATCACGTTGGCGGACCGCGGCGCTGAAAAATGCATTTACATTGTTGAGCAGAAGTCGATTTGGTTAGTAGATTCTGTTTGACTCTCCTCAGTTATGCTAACCTATCAGTAGAGTACGCTGCGGCCTTTTTTCTCCTCGGAGGAGCACTCAAAGACGCTGTCCACGTTTGCATAAAGCAACTTAATGACTTTCAACTAGCTGTTGCCTTGGCTCGAGTCGTTGAACAAAGCAACGAGGGACCTGTGCTGCTCGAAATCCTCAACAGCACTGTTCTACCGATAGCTTTCAGGAACGGGAATCGGTGGCTTGCAAGCTGGGCATTCTGGTTACTTCACCGCAGAGACGTGGCTGTAAGGATCCTACTGGTGAGCTGTCGCGTCGTGTTGAACTTTTCCTGTCCGTCGAATTGATTCCATCTAGACTCCCCTACAAGACATTGCAAATTCTTTGAATATTGAGGTGGCGGAGATTGGGGAGCCACATTATGATGACCCTAGTCTTGCGCTCTTGTTTTCTCAGCTACGATCAAAGACCTTGCAGACGGCGAAAGGTACAAGTGAAATCTCCGGACGATCAGAGTACAATTTTGTTCTACAAATAGCTCGTGTCTTTTGTAGAATGGGTGGGTTCCTTTCATGGTGTGACTTTTGCCACGAGATTGATTTCACGGACCTTCAGGTTGCCATGTCCTCGCTTTGGATCTTGTGAGGTCATGGTCTTTTGACCGACCGTCTGTTGTCGATATGGTCAACATCGTGAAAACTAATGAGCAGGAGTCGCCACCTCCAAGCCCTACTCTTTCCCGTCGATCTTTGTTTGATCGTGCTGTACGACGAAGATCATCTATTATGATTGATATGCCCGTCCTGTCCCAACCACCAACTAGGACCACTTCCCCGGAACGTCCTATCTCAGGAATGCATCCAATAAAAGAACAGCCGGAGTCTTTGCAAAACGAAGGGGATTTATTTGCCAGGAAAGTTGGATTAGGAAACTTGATGAGGTCAGCGAAGCAAGATATTCAAGTGCCAGAGTTCGATATGAATTCCTTTTTCTAACCGACTACTCTTTGTATGTAAAGACCTATCTGAACAAAATGACATTGTGAAGTGACTGGTACAGATCATGAGGATGGATATTATGACGTCAACTGTCTTCTGGCCATGATGACATGGATCACTGCTGGACGTCGACTTCGCGTTTCTTGAGAACTAAGGGGCTACCAGTGACACGCTGCCAGACATCTTGGACGTCTTCAACCACAGTCTCGAAGTGAGAAGTCGCATCATAAGAGCGGGTAATGAAAATATTGTCTTGCTTGCCGTCAGATGTAGGCTCATACAGAGGTGAGATAGAGACGAATCTAATTTGAAGAGTTGATACAGTATGCACAACATGATTGGAAGAATGCTCACTTTTCGTGTATGGGACCCAAAAGATTCAGACCAGGCACAATCTCAAGCTCAGGCCTGTCTGTCTCGACAATTGTGCTAACGATTGCTACGTAGATATCCTTTGCGCAGACATTATGAGTCGATGAGACCATTGCGATGTAGATATCTGCAACCGTTCAATAATGAACTAAAGTCGGACAAGAGTTCAACGAGCCGTACCATTTCGCCGACCAACTTGGTTCTGAGGAATGACAAGTTGCACGCTGTCACTGTCATCCGTCCCTGGAATAGGGTGTCTGAGGAGACAGATGGCCCTGACAACTTTGCCTACTTCAATCACCTGAAGTGTTCCGCTCTCTTTTTCACTGCCTGCTCCAAAGTAACTGGGATCTCCAATGACCTGCTTTGCTTTGACAGTCTCCCCGCCGCTCGTAACGCCAATGAACTTGCCGTCAGAATCGGTAACGATCTTGTCGATTTGCTTGTCAAGCATGTATGTACCACCATAGATAGCGCTGAGACGTGCAAAGGACTGAGGAAGTTCCCCGAGTCCGTAAAGGGGATAGATATAGGGAGATTTGCCATAACGGGCCATTGAAGAGGTATACAAGATAATGCGATCGTACGTCGGTCTTGCAGGCTTGTTGATGTAACTGCAAGAGCAAGGCTTCACAATAAGCAATTAGAATATGTGATAAGACTCACTCGTCATCTAGATAGAGAGCCATAGCGTGACCAATAAAGTCCTGAGTACCAGTTTCTAGACCGAACTTCTCATATACAGTTTTCATGCTATCCCTATCAAGATTAATGCCTGAGAAATGTTGTGTCAACATCTTCTAGATAACTAGATGGCAGTCATATGTTTACCTTGATGAGTGGCTGGGTCGTTGTCTTTCCATCCTTGAAGAAATTCAAAGAACTTCTTTGCCCGTCTCTTCTCAAAAAGGCCCATTAAAGGGCTCTTAACGGCCTCTAATTCGGTGCTAGGCACCTTTGAAATCTTCCCGTCACGGTAAACGAAACTACCAGCGATTTGCTTGAATTCAAGATAGCGAGTGACATCCGTGTGTACAAGAATCTTTGTGAGCTCCCCTGAGGCGATGATGAACTTGGGAATGAGATCGACGGCATAATCGCGGTCACGGCCAAGTTCAGTAGGAGGTGTTTGATCTGGTCGGAATTTGCGGTACAACTAATTGATATCAGCATCTGCTAGACGCTTGATATCCTCAATAACGTACTTGGGTCAAGTTCAAACTTGCACTGTCACCCCCATAATAGTCATTACGATCCATATGGAGCACTTTCTTTCCCTCTACAGAAAGCAATCCAGAGAGGATACACTCTGTCAGGCCTGTACCGAGAACGATGACCTAACCCAAGTCAATGAGGGATCTTACATTTGGTGAAAGAACACACGTCATATTCTTCATCCATGTTAGTTTGTGTGGTTGGTTTGGTTGAAGCACGTTGTAGGTACTTATCTCAAATATCAATCAAAACAGCACGTGGCAAGTCAGACTGGATGAAGTAAGTATGACAATCGGGCACCAATGCCCCTATAACTACGTATAGGTATGCTATTATGACATTTACAAAGGTTCAAAAACTCACCATTTCACCGTAAAGTACACCGGTTAATGTCCGAATAGTGTAGGGTAAAACCAAGAGAGTATCAAAAGGTTGCAAAAATTGAATGAGATGTCCAGTGAAACAGTACTTATGCTTCATACCCTCTCCCACGTTTGTTTCTACTGGGAGAACGTTCATCATCAAATTCCCCGTGAGCATCAGCGTGTACGCCATGTTTACGCTTTACTTGGTACGAATTCTTTGCATCTTTCGGGGCCCAAAAGGGTAGAGTACGTTGCTGAAATGAAGACTGTCCGGAGAGGTCGTGTCCCTGCTTCTTCATCTTCCTTGCAAGCCTCGTTATCGCTACGACATAGAAAGTTGTCAAGGTGTCTGCCTCTGATATAGACTGTAAACCTACTTTCTTCATTTCGGCGGTAATACTCGGCCCAAGATTTTGCAGAACGTTGAGGATACTGTAGATAAATGTGGCGTTCATGAGATGGAACAAGACCGATTTTCAACAACGTACGCGTTGGCTATAGGGCTCCCATCGATCTTTGCCGGAGGCATTAGCAAAGTTGGGGCATGTCAGGGTATACTTGGCGGTAATATAAAGGTCGGCATCGGTAAATGGCCCGCCTTGTGGTCCCATTTCGTTTTCCGGGTACACCGTGATAGGCTCATCATCATCGTCATCATCGTCTGACTCGCTGTTCCTGCTCTCGTCATCCTCGTCATCCTCTTCCTCTTCTGAGCTTAAATCCTTGTACTTTGGACGTCGACTTATGATTCTCCTTTCTTCTTCCTCCGATTCCGACTGTTCAGAAACATAATCGTCGCCCTTTGCCGCCGCGAGGATTTTGTCCGGGACATCATGTTTGTTGGACCAGTGAGACGCCCATGACTGAGCAGTATGATGAGGTGCCTTAATGATATCATGTGTGGGTCAGAATTGATGACACGAGAATCAGAAGCTCGCGTACTTTCTCAGCTAACATGGCACACAGATCATTCCTAGTCAAACTGGGATCACCTTTTAGACGCCATGCAATAAACTTGAGGAAAAAGTCCCGATCTTCGGGAGTATATTTATTTCCCCTACCTCGATGGGGTATTACTACAGTTGGTGGTGACGGAGAACGCGATGGAGGATCAGGAATTTGTATATCAGCATTGGGTGGAGGTAAACGATCACCGAAAACAGGAGCAGGGGCGGTGAGGCTATTTATGGTGTTCCTTTTGCCGGCTGTCGGCAGAGGAGCACGTTGCACTGAATCCTGGCGCTTGGGCTTAGAAGGCAGAGAACGCGCGGGGGAGGGTTCCACTTTGTACGCGCTGGGCGAGGGCTTTTTGATGGCTTGAAGAGCAACCTTGGGGGGGTTGAGGTAGACGGAAATAGTCTCGTCCAAACGATCCTTGTTATCGAGATAATAGTCTTTCCACTGACTCGCGGTATGTCCGTTTCTCTGATGTTATTCAGACGCGTCAATGAGTGCAAACAGTACGGTGCCTTACCCCATGCAGAGAATTCAACGCGTCCTTGTAGGACTCTCTTCTGTTCCTACTTTCGACAAGAGTTTGCAGAATAATCTTCTCCTCTGCTGGCTCCACAGGAGGGACGACGAAGGACTCCTGCATCATCTGCGGTGGAAGAAAAGGCATGTTGAAGCCACCCATGGGGGGCATTCCATTGGGGAACTGCGCAGGGTGAAATTGATTGATGTTTGGCCAGTTTGGCTGATTGAAGACCTGACTTTGTGGCGCGGAAGGCATGGGGATATGGGGCATAGAATTGTGGCGCAAGGGGCCATCCCAATGAGAGTGATTTTGGGGATGCATATGGTGTGGCGTGGGCTGGTGGTGAGGAAGACGTGGTTGATGGTGGGAAGGATTATTGTAGACGTGGGGGCTTCCATTGGGGAGATCAGGATAGGGAGTGGAACTGGAGGACGCGGCGTTATTTGTATGGAAGCCATTGATGCTGTGTGTCATGCTACTGCGCTGCATTCTGCAACTGCTGCAACGAAAATCCAACGCTTCTAATAAAATGTTTGTTCACGTGATCCCACCTATGATGACGTGAATATCATGTTCCGTCTTGTCTCTCACCCATATGTACCTGTCTCGCCGTCTCTCAGCTCGTGCCTTCTCTACGTCTGCGCCACGCTTTGCTCTCAGTCCAGCTGCCCTTCCCAAGGCCGAGCGAATTTCTGCGGAATGGAAGGGCACCAGCGCCACCGGAGGCACAACCAAGAACTTTATCGGAGGAGAGTGGCTGGAGAGCAAGGCGTCAGAATGGATAGACGTCGTCGATCCAGTTAGTTCGCTGACCCTCTCGACCCTCTATGCCGAATTCCTGATAGTATTAGTCGACACAATCACTCCTCACACGCGTACCCCACACGACTGGTGATGAATTTGCACAGGCTGCAGATGCTGCAGCGCATGCTTTCAAAACTTGGCAGAAGACAAGTGTGTTGAGCCGTCAACGAATCATATTGAAGTTTGTACCCTGTCCAAACTAGCAGCTGTTACAGTGTTGATGAAGTCGTTTAGTCTTCAGCAATTACTTCGCGAAAACGCGGATGCAATTGCTAGCAGTATCGTCTTAGAGCAAGGCAAAACTATTGCAGGTGTGCACAGGGTACTGTTTGATTGCTGGTTTCACTGCTCAGAACGAAACATAGATGCCCATGGCGACCTTCTCCGTGGGCTCCAGGTAGTAGAGACTGCCGTTGGTATAACCTCCATGTTGATGGGAGAAAAACTCGAAGGTCTGCATCTCCCAAAGTTTCATCTTGGCTTACATAGATGATCCCTTTCTAGTCAGCAAAGACATGGATACTTTTGTCAGAAAGGTACCTCTTGGGGTATGCGCAAGTATCGCACCGTTCAATTTCCCCGCGTGAGATCCTGGAACATATCAAGTATGATTTCAGAGCTTATTCATCTCCTATGATAGCATGATCCCATTATGGACGATACCTATGGCTACCGTCACTGGAAACACTCTCATCTTAAAACCTTCTGAACGTGACCCGGGTGCAGCTATGATGATTGCGGAGCTGTGTCAACGTGCAGGTGAGAGACAAATAATCACTCTTATTAGAATGCGTTCAAAACTCACTCTTTAGGCCTTCCTCCCGGTGTGCTGAATGTCGTCCATGGTGGTGTTAGCACTGTCAACGCGATATGTGATCACCCGGACATCAAAGCCATAAGTTTTGTGGGGGGTGACCGGGCGGGGAAGCACATCTACCAGCGGTATGCCCAAGGGTATCCTTCATCTTTTGACTGCTAACGGAGAAAACTTCAGGGGAACTCAGAATGGCAAGAGAGTACAGGCAAGTCCATTTCTCATATAGGCTTTTTGATTGCAATATTAATGCACTATCTTCCTCAAGGCAAATCTTGGAGCAAAAAATCACGCTGTTCTCATGCCTGATGGTCAGATCCATTTTTCACACATGTGCATAGCTCTCAAAGTTTGTCCGCAGCGAATAAGAATTTGGCACTCAATTCGGTCATAGGTGCTGCTTTCGGAGGTGGATCTCTCGGATCGAATCAGATTGAGTTTGATTAATTCTCGTTATATGCAGCTGCTGGGCAACGTTGCATGGCAATATCCGTAGGTAGGCCGTCTAGATGCATCATTGCACTGAGGCTTCCATTAACATCTTGTCAGCAATTCTTGTCGGAGACACCCAATCTTGGCTCCCAGAGCTCGTTGAGCGTGCCAAAAAATTGAAAATCAATGGTGGCTTTGAAGATGGCGCGGATCTGTACGTCTGGAAGACCAAACTTATCTATTATCTCATAAAGAGTCAATTTCAGAGGTCCCTTGATTTCTCCCGGCGCAAAACAACGAGTTGTTGGCCTCATATCATCTGCTGAAGAGGAAGGTGGAAGAATCCTCCTTGATGGTCGAAATTTCACAGTGCCAGCCTACCCTAACGGTAATTTTGTCGGTCCTACTGTCATTGAGGCTTCAACTTCAATGAGGTGTTACAAGTACGCAAATAGTATTATAACAAAGTACTCAATTTATTGCTTTTATCAGGGAAGAAATCTTTGGGCCAGCATTAGTAGTTATCCGAGCCTCCAGTCTTGACGATGCGATCGACATTATCAACGAGAATAAGTATGGCAATGGAACCGCTATCTTTACTCAGTCTGGAGCTACTGCAAGAAAGTTCGAAAGCAGCGTCAACATCGGACAAATTGGAATTAATGTACCAATCCCTGTACCGTTGCCGATGTTTTCTTGGAGTGGCAATAAGGTACAAGACCTCTTCTGCTTAGAGTCATAACTAATATTTGTTCTAGGCAAGCTTTTTGGGCGACGTTGGTTTCTACGGCAAGAGGTAAGGCGTTAAAATCAACCTTTGAACAGCGCTGATATTTCTGCGTTCTAACAGCGGTATCAATTTCTATACCCAGAACAAGGTAGTTGAAGTCCATTAAAAGCAAGGGAATGCGCTCTTAATCTCTTTTTTATCGCAGACCACAACAAGCCTTTGGAGATCTGAAGATGCGGTTGGCAACCGTGCCTCTGTCGATATGCCTACTCATCATTGATCAATCATTTCAATCGTTTCTACATCAAGGACTGTAACAGTGTCAACGAGCAAAGTCTTATATACCTTGATTCAGTAATTCAATCATCTTTCCCAAGTACCGCGTCAAGGAAGGCGTTTGAGAGTTTGGTGCATTGTTGAAAGACCTTCTCAAATCCGTCCTGGAAAAGCAACGGTTGGCGAGATACCGTAATAAACTTGAGTATAACGTACACTTCCGCCATAGTAAGGATCTGGAATAGGTTTGTTATCCAAGTAAGAACCCCACAATCGAACGTCTGCTGTGGAGTTCTCTGGCTTTATTCGCAGGAGCTGCCGGAGATTACTTTCGTCGGCGGCAAGGATGTGGGTAAACCTTGTAAAGTCAGAGGTCTGAATCGGTCGACCCGTGCAGTCTATTGGGACATTGTGCTTATTGACCATGTTTTGAGCAGAGTACAGGATGGGAATTTGTTTACTCACCTCTTTGCACACCTGAACAGTTCTGGTTCCATGGTCATTCAAGTCCCCTCTTCTTGATCGTTCATTGACCACCTACCTGTCGTCAGGATCTTCACCTAGATGGTATGAAGAAGTACCACAACTGTCCACAAAAATGTCGATGCCGCGTTTCTTGGCGATATCTCTCAAGACCGCCTCCCCCATGGGAGAACGGCAGATATTTCCTTCATGTCAAAATCATTCAATTGGTATTAGATCCCAGCCAAAAGGTTCATGTACCCAAGCAGACGACAAGAGCTTTGATTTGGGGATTCGGAGCTGACATCGATGGTTTGTGACGGAAGGGAAACTCGGATGTTTTTTCCAGAGCGATCAAAATGATACAATCAATAACTCAGGGGTAGATCGTTTCTTGTACATCTCTTCCACCGGCATGCCTTCACCTCCCATCTCCGTCTTTTTAACGACAATAGCCTCTCAGCCGGCCCTGAGACAACGACAGGGTTAGTTTTATACATCTAGAGACATGACACTATTGCTTATAAGCACTCCTAGAGTACTTGCTGCGTATCCTTCAGGTCAAGAAGATCCCATTCAATTCCTATGATCTAGCGTCAGATGAATCTGCAAAACGGTTATGGAAGAGGAGAGCACCACCGGGTGGGTTCTATGGTCTCACTGCGAGGTTTGACTATATGAAAGGATTACAGACAAACAACAGCTACCGGGGATCCTCGTTGGTAACCGGTTTCCTGGTGTATGTACCTTCGTACATTTTGATACTCCCACTAACTATCCATGACCATTACATATCCAGACCTTTGCTGAGTTGTGGGTGAATTCTTGTTAGACAGTCACGACCTCACTGGTGACCGGTAACCAGCGAAGATGCCGTTGAATGCGGTGAATTAGACTCCTTCTTGCGCCTCAACGAGATGTGGCATGAGGATGAGGACCAGCCCGTGATTCCCGCACAGCCTGTCGGTGTTCCTGGTGCCGTTCTTCCCTTGCAAATGACCCCTGAACATCTTAAGAAGAAGATCCTTGCTCAGCCACCGCCCGACTCCCCGCTCAAAGGCAAAAAGACCGTTGCCGTGAACAAGCGTCAAGAAGAATTTGACATCAGCACGGAGCTTGAAGGGTATGGTCTGCAGGGTGTCAATGTTACCGAGGAGGAGATCAGAAATCTCGTTGCGGAATTGGGACTTGATGGAGATGAAGCAGGTGACTTGGCGAAGGAGTTGAGTGGACCTCCATCGAAACCAATATCACAATCAGAGGCAGAGATGAAGGCTGATGGAAACGCGAAAGAGGCGCCTGCCCAAACATCACCAACTTCTTCGAATGAGGACTCCGATTCAACTGATAAACTTAGGATTCCCGAAAGGGTCGAAACGACAAAAGCAAGTGCATGATCATCGTACAATAGCAGCATTGTGTATGATGAAGCATGAACCATGTGATGTTTAAAAGACTGGGACACACTTTTCATTTCTTGGCCTATCAGCTGAAGAGATTTAACACGCTCCATTTGACGACACACAAATTTTGGGTAATCGTAGTTATTCACTTCTGCGGAATCGAAATACATTAGTCAACGTCATCCTTCTGGAAACACCCAGTAATACGTAAAATCGTGCTGAAAATCTCTCAATATTCTCTCGCCTTAGTAGTTCCCTGATGTAGTTTTCATCAGTTCCCAGTCCGACTTCCCTTTGACTGTAAGCAGCCTTGAATAGACATCATGGTAGAAAATACGAGATTGGCAGCTGGAAAACGTTGCAGTGCCAAAAACCTCGATCTTTCAAATGACGCAAGTGACTCAAACTTGATGAATAACCAAGTAGCAATCGGCTTTAGTGGAACGAAGTGGACGTTTTGCGCTGTTTCGTTTGTGACCGATCGAAAACCCACAGTACATTTGCTAACTACACACTATGTCCTTGAGGTGAGTCACGGAGTTATTATGAGTATAAGCTAGCATGTGCGTGCCTTACTTTGGGGACTCATTACAAGATGTCCAATCAGAAATCGGAATCTGATTGTTCATCTAAAAGCCTTGAGGTACGGCGACGAAGTGTATTTGACTTGGTATTTGCAGCTAGCGTGGATTCAACCTTGATTTTCTGATGATAGGCGAGTAAATCGCTCAGTATCTGGGATGCAAAGTGGAAGAGGACCCACTGATCTCCGTTTTGAGCTTCTGTTCAACTTGCCTCTACGCCCTAACAAGGATTCTCCATCTGCGTCAGAACCTGAGGAAGATGTAGATTTGATCCCCATATCCGTTACTTTTCCCTCGGTATCAAGACTGGTTTCATCCCTTGAACCTCGACGAAACATAGTGGGTAGTATGCATCCCGCCAGGATGACTGATATGATGACGAGGAAAGCCGCTGACGACAATAGACCAGACGTTAGGGGAAAACGAGAAACAAGGCCGCTAGAGGAAAATCAGGTGCTTAGAACTCGTTGGAGGTACCAACCCTACCGGATGCCGTGATGAACAACAGAACCTCTAATCGAGGCAGATATCACGCTGATCTCTCGTCCTTCGCCGTTTCCTAGGCCTTTCCACTGGTCACGACGACCTACTTCGACAAGCGCGACAATTGTAGAGGAGCCTGGAAGAAAAGATGATACCATTGGGACGATGACACTGATTATGCTAGGTTTTCGGTGAAAAAAGTGTGTTCTAGGAGGATATATAATTGCCTTTGTTGAAGATGTGTAAGGGGCTGCATCACATAAGGCTACTGATGACTCACTGGACGGCGAACTGAGGTCAAAGTCTTGTTGGATGTAGTACTCAGGGTCAAAGTTGTCATGAAGTTTCCAAGGGCATAATTAGATTCAACAGCAGGAATGCTCAGATGTACAGAAACGTCATAGCGCTGTTGAGGAACAAGGGGAGGGAGGGCTGAGAATGCATATGGAGGTGAGCCATCGCTATGGTACATGAAATTGGAATTAGAAAAAAGGAAGACAACACTGAAATGGCATTACCCAAACTGGAGATGCAGAGGAGACTCCCAACCGACCGCAATATTTTTCCAAACAACGAAACCAGAGAGCAGCGAAAGCAGAAGAGCTAGGGGTATAAGAGCCATACAGATGAATACAGGAATTATTTGGGGCGCGAAAGGACGAAGATAAGAGGCAAGGTCGGTCGTGAATACGAAGAGGAGACGCAGTGGTGTGTATAGTACATTGTCAAGCACTTGGTTGGCGCGATCGTCTTGAGCAGCAGCAGCAAAAGTATTGTCCTGAGCTGTCGAAATATGCTCGTTATCCATTTGTGGCGAAACGGACCATGTGGTGCAGCCCCGAAGCTCTGAGGACATTCAACCACGTGCCACTCATTGGAAAGAGCTAGTCACCTGATTTTTTTTCTCTCGACTGGACCTCTACACAATGACGACTCAAAGCCCAGTCAGACACCTCTTCGGGCTCAATCCGTCTTCACCAGAACTGTCTCAGTACCTTGCCACACTTGCAGCCCATGTTTCCACTCAAAACCCAACTATTCCTCAGGTCAAGTCGTATTCAGACGTCGTTTATCTCAACTATTACGCACTTGGCCTCAGTCTTCTCTTCACTCCCGTATCGGGCTATAAGCCCAAGGCTGGTCTTAAACTATCTGAGTTGAGCAACGAGCAGTTGATCTTGGACAGTCTTGATATCTACAATATTCCGCAATTGTCAGCGTCCGGTTCGAGGTCAAAGGGCACATCTTCTCGGACAGCGGAGCTTTTGTTCTCGTCGTTCCCTCTATATCCTCTCGTCTTCAACGTAGGTAGAGAAGTGAATGATGAGAATGGCGAAGTGCCACCGCGTCCATTACACCTCGAGATCACCGGCCAAACTACTGGGAAAGACTTTGTACAGTGTTTAGGAGAGCCTGATCGCAAAGGAGGAGGTGCTGGACCCTCTTCCGGGTCTATCGGTATCTGGTGCGAATGGAAACGGGACGGAATCATGGTTGAGTTTGGCGGAGATGAAGCTAAAGGGCCGCAAGCATGGGAAAGGGGTAAAGATGCCGTATGGAAAGTGATCACATTATTCTCATCGACCTCGTGCAAGTGACGGTGTCATCATCCTTACTCGAGTGGGAATTAGGCGGATGACAGCTTCCTGCGCCTACGGAAACTGATTTCAGCTGTCGTTTTCCCCCAGCTGATCATTTAACTCTTGGCATGTGATTGTAGCATAGCTCTATATTATACTCCATCTCGTCAACGCATCTCACTATCACTCCTTTATCTACCATGGCTACGCCTGAATCTCTCGATATTCTCGACATCAGTGGAACGTACACCATGGTGCGAACCAGTTTGTTTCCTGACGGCATTTGTCTCAATTCTCCGAAATTCGACTTCTCAGAACAAGGTGAAGAGCGATACTAGTTTCGATGAGATCCTTCGCTTGCAAGGCGTGAGCTGGTTCAAGCGCAAGGCGATCTCCCTTGGTACCATCACTCTCAAAGTTAAGCATTACAAAGACGATGAGAGTATCGAACACGTTGATATTGACCAGTAAGACGATCACTTAACTTTCTATTTTTTACGCTACTAAGAACGGAATTATGAAGAACCTTGACTGGTGGCGTTCCTGGGACCACTGAGAAACGAACTTTGGTTTGGAAGGAAAGGCATAATGAAGATCACCTTTTCGGGGCTGTAGTTGGGAAAACAAGGAGGACGAAAGTTGATGTCTTTGACGATGACTTTCTAAAGAGAGGCTGGACGGAGGATACGTTGGAACATGGTGTTATTCAGTCCTACGTTGAGAGTGACACACCAAAGAGTAATACGACCTGGATCGCTAATCAGGTACGCTCTCCTAAACTAGATTTGGCCGTTTTAACAAGCTTCTCTGCTCCAGACCTGGGGAATCGAAGTCGTCGACGGAGAGAGAAGGTATACAAGACATGTGAAATTCACCGGTCCTCAAGGACAAGACATTGAATGTCGCCTAGTCTACGACTACCGTAAGTTTGTTCTTGATACCCTTTGAAGCTCTTAAGTCTGCTTACTTGACTGTAGTTGGACCTCTTTGAATTGATCCTAGTCTTGATACGATTATTCTCTGTAATCTATATTTATTCTTCCGTCGATCGCTTAGTCATTCTGGAATCTCATGATTTTTGCTTCCGTAACGACACACTTAATTACCCATGACTGAGGGAAGTGCGAGCTCGAGCTCAAGCTCATCGCACAAGGCAGACGCGACGTCCCCCTTGGACGATAATAAGGCGCATGAAACAACTGTCATGCATCTTGTTGACATTTCACAGGAATCTCACCTGGAAGCCGCATTGGGGACTCAAACGGTTTCGACTTGGACTCGTGAGACGAAGAAAGACCGATTTTTCAAGAAAATGTCGGAAAGACACCCGCGTACTATGAACTTACTCTTGCGCATTTTTAAGTATGTGAGAGGCCCGAGACCAAAGGTTGATTTACCAGGTCTGTTTTGTAGGCGTTTCATTAGAAAACTTGTGACAAACTCACAGACATTAACAGACATTGTCCCCGTCTTAGACATTAATTGGCATATCCAAAGACGGCATATAACTCTGCTTCTCGAATCTAAAGTCCTTTACTTAACTCGACTTCTGACGAACCCCTGGCTGTTTCTTGTCCTTGGTGCTGCCTATATCGTTAGCTTTGCCTTCTTCTCACGCGCACAGTCATTTATCACCCCGGCATCTTCTTTTATTACTTGTGATTCCGCATACTGGTCATCGAATAACGGTTGCGGCCTGGACGGAGGACTCTGTGGACCTTTCAATGGTTCAACTTTTGACTTTCGTTGTCCAGCACAATGCGACACTCTCATCCTTCAAAACCCCAGGACTGTAGGGGGAGAGCAGGTCGCTTTTGTACCTCTCATTGTCGGGGGCGGAGATGCCCAGCATACCTACCGAGGAGACAGCTTTATCTGTGCTGCGGCGAATCAGCAGTGAGTTATTTTTTAATAATAGCCTCTGACATGTAACTCACATCTTTTGCTCAGGGGTCTGATATCCAATCGTAGAGGGGGCTGTGCATCAGTAGAGCTTGTTGGAAATTTCACTAACTTCCTTCCTACGACTGGCAACGGGCTCACATCAGTTGGGTTTCCTACTGTCTTCCCCCTCTCCTTCAGGCTTGACAAAACGCACAAGCTGTCACACTGTGCAGATAACCGTGATGCGGCGCTCGCATTCAACATCATTATCACTTGGATTCTTTTCGTTGTTCTTCGACCCAAAGCAATTGTTCTGTTCTGGTGCCTTGTTTGTATTGGTTTCTGGCACATCACCTTGTTTTCTCAGCCCCGTGCTTCGCCTCCCGTTCTCAGTGACGGATTTGGTACTTTCCTGCCCACACTGTTTATAGCATATGCCTTTTGGCGACTAGCGTTCCGTTTCACCATGCCTGCCTTCTCTAAGGCACCTCTTGAGGCATCAGTTTGGTATCTCGCACCTTTTTGGGTTGGTGTTTTGAACAACATCACGTTTGACAAGATTCCCATCAGCCGCCTCACAGCCGCCGACTTGTCCAAACGATCTGGCGCCATTACAGCGCTAGTTATCATTGTCATTGTCGTTTTCATCTTGGCCTTGAATCAAGTGCGCGTCATGCGTAAGACGGGCTGGCTTCCGCATTATCTGAAATGGTACATCATTGGTGGCCTGGTTCTTTTAGTGATATCCCAACTTCCGGGCCTGGAGCTTCGCATTCACCATTACATTATTTCTATGGCTCTTATCCCTGGTACTGCCTTTCCCACAAGAATGTCTGCAATCCTTCAAGCGTTCTTGCTTGGGATGTTTCTAAATGGAGCAGCTGCCTTTGGTTTTGATTCCATCTTGCAAACAGCGGCAGAGGTAGTGTTGAAACGTCTTCTTACAGATTTGCACATTGATATGACCCACTTCTATAGTTGCAAGAGGACGGGCCATCCGGTTCCTTGTTACCCACATTCCTTACCAACTCGACCAACTACAATTCCACGATTCCACTTATGAATCAGACTATCTTCTGGGATGCATTACCTAGTTCTTGGGATGGGTTTGCTCTCCTCGTGGATGACGTTGAGAGATATGCCGGATCTGCACTTAATTTTTCCTTGGCAGCGTTTGATCCTGTGATCCCGCATTTCTTCAGACTTGCGGTGAGTCACAAGCCGATTTGTTTGATGCGGGAATTGATTGAACTTGTGTATGATCAGTTTACGTCGGGTGATAATACCGGGGACTTTACTATGCCTGCAACTCTGTGGCCCAATGGGACTTGGGTAGATCCGGCACCTGGACCTTCGTGATTGATACCTAAAGTGGGTTATTGACAGTTGAACAAACGGAGACATTGTGTGTAGTTATAGTATACCCTGTATGCGCATTGTAACAGCAAAGGCTCGGGTTTATCTTTTGTATAAAACATTCCGGGTGTAGGACGATAAACTAGTACTGTTTGTTTGGACTACGCTTCGATTCAGAGTTAGAAGTGCTCTGGTGATGAGCCTTTCGTGTGCAGTGACAGTGGTCACTTGGTCAGCTTGTCACTACAACATCTATGGATAATTTTGGCAGTGCATCTTGTGGTCACAGGGGCATCTGTATATAAGGTTGTCTGCACAATAGGTCTACCATCGATATCACAGCCATCTAGGAACCTCTATGGACATGTCAAACTTCACGAGCTCCTCCGACGAAGTCAAGTTTGTACACCCTGAATGCAAGTCTGATATGAAATCGAGAGTACTAAGCTAACTGGCGACTGGCAGACTTTGTCCAGAGGGGAAGTATAGACGAGTGGGTCTGCAATATCTGCAGCAGGACGTCTGATGTGGAGTACATGACACTCAAGACGGCACAACACCATGAACGACATTCCGCAGATCACAGAATGAGCGTGATAGAGACAGAACGGCAGCAATGGATGTTGTGCGAGCCTGATCCTGCAGCATGGGATGAACCACAAAAGGGCGCGTCTGAGCTGACGAAGGAGGAAGTGAAGATGAGAGAGTGTCAGATGCATGTGGATTTAGTGCGGGACATGGTGCCGTTCTGGATTCGGGGAGTTGAGGCGGCAAAACGGGGAGAAGTGCTGCGGCTGGAAGAATTCCTGGCAACACTGGAGACATCGGGCTGGGGGGAGTGTGTGGGGAATGATGGGTGGGGGAATGGCTGGAAAGTAGTGGATGGAAAGAAAGGGAAAAAATCACGACGACGCAAGGGGCGACATGGACGGACGGAGGGGTACCAGTTTGTGGAGGATGTGGCGCGGCAGGAGGCGGCAGACGAAGGGCGCAAACAACGGATGCACAACTTCTTCGAGGTAACAGCGACTGTCTAGCGAACGCACTGCCGCTGACCGCAGCCCAGATGCCAACAGACGAAAAACTCGAAAAAATACGCGCCTTGGTCCAGTGACGTCATGAATACATGTATTTACTTACTGACCGTGTGAACTATTTTGTACCCATGCCCCCACCTCTGAGTCCGCATATATGCATTCTGCCGTCCCAGGATCTCTCTGTCCTGCTCTCTGCCTCTTCTCTCCCTTCTCTCCCCCACATCCTCCAGTCCTTCTCGCCCCTGCCCCAGGGTACGTGTCGTCGGTCTCCACTCACTTGTCCTGACGTCTACTCCAGTCACTACACGCACAACCTCCCTTGTTTCTGTCCCACATCCATCTTTTGCCCTGAGATTCTCTGATCTGCCCGAGATAGAGGCTGCTTGTGCTGAGCCTGAAGAAGAGCGTGCCGTTCGCACCATAGACTGGATAGGTGCTCGCATTAACAGACGTTGTGCTAAATGGATCGAGGATCTGCCAAAATCAATTGGCAAAGACTCCTACACGACACCCTGGTGGGACGAGCTGAGACGTTGCGTTGAAGGCGATCATGTGCCCTCCAAGACAGAGGGATGGAATCACCCAGTTGCACGTATGTCCCACTTCTTGTAACTTGCACTCACCATTCATTTCCTCCAGTCATCCTTGCTGTGTCTACCACTGCCCCAAATCCCCTTCAAGCAGTGGCCGCTTTGCACTCTCGGGCCCTCGAGTTTCCTCCCTGGGTAGATACCAATATTTTACGATATACATTAATCATACACCCTGAAAACTCCCCGCTATCAAACGAAGAGTCGGTATCACTCTAAAGTCATTTACGATTCTCATATTAATGCTGGAGATCACAGGGCGAGCGCCCTCTTCAATGCTGTCAAGAAGCAATATGGTCTACACAGCTACCTCCTGTTATTATCTTTGCCCACCCCTGCACCACCACCCGTACCAGTTCCGGCTCTGATACCCAGACTTCCCCCACTCACATCTCAAGAACCACACAAATCACCGTCATCGATACCAAACATGCCGCTTGGTCCTGGTTTGCCTGCTGACTCGAGTGGCCCAAATTCGATAAGATTGGCAGAGAAGGACATTCAGCAAACTGCGCGGTTCACGCGTGAGTTCCTAGTAATGAGTCTGTTGCCCTGGATGGAAAAGTGTGTCCTGGACTGGAACGAAGCTGTTTGTCGTCCTACACGTTCCCTGCTCATGAGAGGACCACTGACGTGTTAGTCCAGTTTTCATCCACCCGTCGTTTACCGTCGCGCTTGTTTTCTTCTACTCGCCGCCTTTTCGGCTCTCCATCTCCATCACCATCCCCCTCGCACAGTATGTCCTCCTCTGCATCATCGCTTTCTTCCAAGTCGGCCATGAATGCTTTCGGACAAGCCGGCTCTTCTATTTCTCAGCAGCGACGGCTCGCAGAGTTTGCTACAATATTAGGAGATTCGAAGCTCGCATTAAATGTTTGGGAGGCTTTGCGAAAAGATGGCCAAGGTGGTTCGGTACGTTTGTCTAGTAGGATTCCTATTCTTCTAGCTCAAGTTTACTGCAGGATATGTTACCGATGCTGTTGTCCCCTTCGCCTGCACTACCACTTCACGCAGCCAACGCGCTTTCTGGGATGCAATTACAAGTATCTGATCCTCGGCCTCATGAACAGTTGACTGCTCTCAAATATGCTGTTCGTTGGGAAGTGGGTATGAGCACGTCTGACTTTCTCAACTCTCCCGTAGAAGGAGAACGGTGGCTGGTCTGGGCTGCAGGCAATGTAGATTATTCCTGACTTACCATTGGCCGTGCTGAGATTTTCAACAGTCAGAAGAGCCGCCTGCGGCTCTATTGTTGGCACATGCCGCATTCCTCAGTTCTCGAAAGCAGGCTAAGAGGCGGGCAGCTTTTTGGTACCTTTCCGCAGCGAGCAGGCTCGAGAAATGTGGCATTGTGAGTTCTTTCGTAGTATGAGTAGCATTAGAGAGTCTGAGAAGTGGTCAAGAAACCGCTGACAATGTTCTTCCTGCGTCAAGCACACGAATTGTACAATGTCCCTCAAAAGTCTCTCTCTCCGTCCTTCTGGGAATCTGAAGGACAGTCACCACTTGAAGTGTACGGGATCGATTCGATCATGTCTGGTATCGAACATCCTCTAGGTATGACTGATAGTGTTACTTGGATCTTTACTTTTCAACTTTTTTTTCAGGTCGATTACTGTACACGACAGGCGATGTTGCAAGTGCTGTTCGCTTTTTCTTAGGGTTACTGAGAGGGTCGATAGGAAAGACAACGAGCATGTTGTCATATCCATCCACAGGCAGCGATGATAAAAATACGCTTTCAGGTGCAGATAAAGCATACCTCGACGACTTTAGAGTGGCATATGCTGTAAGTTATAGCATTATCTGATGATATGCACATTGAACCCCCTTCTGCAGCATTTCAAAGAGACTTCTCCTGAGAGTAAACAACTGAATGACCTGAAGTTGCCTTTTACCTTTTGCCTCACGCAACAGACACGACTACGCCTTACAGGTGATGTCCAAGATGGAGTAAGCGGAGCATGGGAGTCTCGAGAAGAACAATGGAAGACGTTCTGCCAGTCTCTAGGTTGCAAAGAAGGGCTATCGGGCAGCGGCAAAGCATCAGTAAATGGTTGGCCAATCTGACACCTCTAATGCATCTTCTCATTATCTAGACAGAAGTGTTTTGGGTTGATCTAGTCCTTCGGAATCCTCTGAACACAGAAGTAAACTTGTCAAATCTGACAGTTGTTGTAGAAGAATCCAATGTCCAAGACCTTTCTGCTTCCACCACATCTTGTGTCGAGGTCGAAGTTATTGATAATATCGTCCTTGACGCAAAAGAGTCGCAGACTGTGAGTGTTGTTTCAGTTATTTTCTTTAATACTCGTCCTCACAGTTCTCAGGTCTCAATCTCCATCCAATCCTCTCGTGCAACATCTTTGGTGGTCACTCATGCGACTTACAACTTCCTCTCTCTTCTACCGTCGACTGAATCTCTTGCTTCCCGCGGCCGCCGGCTTCATGACACAGTTGCCCAGCGATTGCAACCTTCTTACGCACCGGATGTTATACCGAAGGTTGATATTGAGGACATGAACCAGAAACTACTTGTAGATTTCGTCCATGATGAACATCTGGTTCTTGCTCAAGGTGAAAGAAAGGAGTTGAAGCTCTGGTTTTTCAATGCAGGTGACAGGCCAATTAAAGAGATATGGATGGTGGCTGGATTAGAAGACGAGATTTGGGTGGGGCAAGATGAAGGGTCTGACGATACAGGTGATGCTGAAAGCCGGACGTTGAATTCGAGCTATGGGTTGCAAGGCACCTCTACAAGTACAGAGGTCATACAGTCGCACAATTCTCTTGAGCCTAGAAAGCCTTTACGCATCCCTCTCGAGCTCAATCCGAGCGAGAGCAGCGAGTATCCGATCCAGATTCATGCAGATGCGATTGGAAGCCAGGCGCTGAACCTACTCTTTGTCTATCGAGAGGTTAGTCTTGGTGTAAATCGTAATTTTTGTCTTTCCTCCTTACCAATGTTGCAGAATGAAAAGGATCATTTCAGATCTGCTCGAATATCCAAAGATTATCTAGTCTCCAAACTGCTGAATGTAACTGCATCTTCACGACCACATCAATCTGAAGATCACTTGTTCCTTGTCCAGCTGGAGTTTTCTTCTCTAGCGACTGCCTCGGGCGTTCGTCTCACGCAGGTTACTTGCATGAGTCCGACTTGGATTTGTCGCCCTCTTGTTGAGCATGAGCTGTATGTTGCACTGTTCTGTCTTTCTCGGCTGACCAAGTTCATTTTCAGCGGAACGTTGGCACCACTCCAGTCATCACTATTGGTTTTTGGTCTCAACCCATGGGACGCAGGTTCTGCTGCTCATGAGACCTTCAAGTTCGTGTCCAAGAAACTGCGAAACGTTTTGCATGGGCAACCCGTAGACAGTTCAAATCCATCGCCGATTGATCTCCTTTGTTCCTACACAGCCGAGGTCATCTTATGTTTTTTCGAAGTTGAAGCTTCGAGGCTGATGCTCGTTACTACAGACCAAACGATCTGTTTCTAGGCCTAGTACCTTGGACCTGATTTGGCAGAGCAAGCGGGGTGTCGTCACCCGTGGTTTGGACCAATCTCATCCTCATATCCCAAGCAAGTCTTACCCCAAAATCTTTCCTTTATACCACCCGGCATCCGTCGATTTCATTATCTTCTGGGAAATACCTTCTCAACAACGGTCCGGATATATTACATCTACTCTCTCACTTGGGGCGGGGCATGCAGCTCTAGGCCCAATCATCGAGGAGGCGGAAAATGCCAAAGTCAAGCGAAGTATGTATGCTGAAACCCAGCGAGAGAAAGAGGAAATCTTGGACGCTATTCGTAAGAGTGAATGGAACACTGAAATGAATCCGGCGGTGCTGGTTCTCCAAGAACCATCTACTACACATCATGACTTCAGTCTCGGGTTGGTGTTCTTATTTCTTGCTAGAATGCCTCTTATGCTTTCATGACAATTAGACCATGTCGTACCTCAACGACATTGACCATTAGAAACTACTCTTTGACTCACAAACTTCGATTTATTCTCAGGCTTGATGCAGACACAGACGCAAATTCTTCGTGAGCCACTTTTCGCAATTATCCGTATCAAGACTAACAAACTTTGGAAGTCTCCTACCACCTCCTTACATAGGCCGTCTCACGTTCAGAGGGCTGCTTAGTCCTTCTAATTCAGCCGTGATACACCCTGAACTGTGGATTATACGGCCTGGGATGTATGGGTTCGGTCGCTGGAGCCTTGAAAGTGAAGTCCTAGAGACTTCGATTGCCCCAGAGGAAAACTATGACCGTGTCCTGCACCGGTACAAACAAGAATCATTGCCTGAGGATGTGTCTTCGTTTATTATATGTGATATTTCGAATTAATGGTATCGATGTAATACGTTATATTACTCGGGCTAGGGTGGGAGCGGAGGATACTTCCAGGTTCACTCTTGCTTTTCCTCATCCTTTTTCTTTTGTGCTGCCTTCTTAGCTGCAGCAAGGCGCAATTGTTGCTTCACTCGCACATTGAAGTATGTCTATCGATAGAGTGTTAGCTTTAGCAACACGTACGATTCACATACAAGACTTACGCCTAGGACGAATTGAACGGAGTTGAAGAATGGAACCCAGAGCTAAAGGAAGATATGAGACCGAAAAATCCGATAAGAACAAGATTAGCACAAACAGCCAGAGGAATGTAATTCTGCGCGATTGCTAGTGTCAGAGGCGAGACAACCCACGACACCTACCCAAGCATTAGTTTCCAATTCCTTCAGCACAGCGCAAATCTTACCCGAAGCACAGAGAAAAGTCCTGCCTTAACAGTCCTGATAACATCATCGAAGGTCTTGGCCCCATTGATTATCGCCATGGATGCGAGGTAGACTGGTCATGATATCGCCTGGCAGTCCTATCCATATGGATGCGAGGACTTACCAGAAGATGTGACCGGTGAAATGAGCAAGCTATTCGCTACAATTTGTGTAATCCTCGCAGCAGCACCGGTCTTGCCTGCAAATGCTTTCTGCAATGTCCCCGTCAAGTAATGGCTCATTGGTGCTGAGATGAGGAAACCGTATATCGCCATCTTGAGCGCTTTCAAGTTGATATTCAGAGCTGCCAGTATGTGCAAAATGGGCGACGCATCCTTGGCTGGCCGATTAACGGGTGCACCTGCAATGGTACTACCAAGGACTTCCTGCAAGAAGCATAGGGTCCCTAACAAACTGTCTTTGTAGCCGATACCACGCGACAATCAGGTGACATTCCTACCTGTTGTGAACGCCTTCGTGCGAAGGGGGTTAGCCGCAAGCTCCTGAAGGTATTTCTGGAGGAGCAAGTTTGTCGCCTTCGTTATTTGTACAGTGCTCATGGTCGTATCGTGACAAGACGGGTAAAAACTGGGGAAATAAATAGACTCGGGGTTTGATCATGATGTAAATGTACCCGTCCATATCATGCAAAACCGGCTGTTAAATGCCGACTTCCGAGTCAGGGGTTTATTGAAGGATCCGTGAAGCATTTTTAGGAAAACTATATAGTAGACAACAATATCCACGCAGCTCTCGTGTACTACGTACATACTGCTGGTCGCGTACTCCGTGTGACGGACTGTCAAGTGCCGTGAACGTGAATCCTTTAACCAGTCAGAACATGGCTGTCTAGATTTTTTGATTCTGAGATTTGAACGCTGCACATACTGACATTCATCTATTGAAAGCTTCTGCTATTAGCAATGCAATCAGATTGACTGCTGGGCAAAGATGTACTATCTTTGAGGTATTCTGTAAAGGTATAATATATTCATTAACGTATGATGGTCTAAAAAATGATGGGAAATTGTCCAAAATCTACTGTCGTCCCTTGACCCTGTGGTGAAGTCAACATTTGGTCAAGCACAAATCACAGCGTAACACACCAGATTTTGACGTAATCAGCCAGAGACACCATACAAACAGTCTGCCAGACACCGAGGCCAATGCGAGGGGTAACGCCACGATATAATCCTTTAATACCATTCTCTTTATATATATACGAAAGAGTGTTCAAGATAGTCAACTTTTCCGGCCGGTTAGCAGAAGCAGCTCCTTTCGCCATAGACTGCATCTACAAACAAAAAAAAACTGTCAAGAGACGTCGAAGTGAACGTAAGAAGATCAGTACCTCAACACGGATGACTTCAATGGGTTGATTCCAAGTCGCTAGGGCACCACCTATCGTGGAAGCCAAGATTTTTTCTAGAGCACCCAAATTCTCCGTTTCTGATTTGCCCCGGATTTTCCGAATACCAGTCTCCGCCAAACGAGCAAAACCCATCCTAAAGTAACCATGATCAACAATGCCGCATGAGGAGGGACTAGCTGTCATACCGTGAGCCCCAGTTAGTACATTGGCGGACGGCAACAGCATTTACTCCCTTGTTTACACCAGCAAGACCTTCCCGACGATAAATGTCGCCAAACACAGCCCACGTTGATGGAGGTTTGACACCGGTAGCAGCAGTCTTCTGACGCGTAATCTCTACAGTTTTCATACAAGTTGTGAAGCCTATAATATAGTCGGAATTAAAACCAAGCATCACGGACTAGTAATTCAAGGTACCCATAGTTGCATAGGCCTGCGCGATGCCACCAGTCATGCCACCCAACAAGCCGGCAAATGCAGGGTTGATGCCAGCACCGAGGGAAGCCGTTTCGACCTCTGAAGCCGTGAAGATCAAGACAGCACCTTTCGTGGAGGCTTCTATCCACGCCTAAAACTTTCACGTCAACTTGGAGGGCCTCGGAATGCTATACACGTACCCATGGAATTAATCCTTGATAGTACCCAGCAGCACCACCACGCGACCAGACCGTCTTACACGCCTGCCACATAGTTTGTGATCGGTTGGCGGCCATCTGAGTCTTCAAGACTTCTAATGGTTGACCAAGAGTAGTGACCTGGATGTACGGGATCAATCAAGGACTCCAACTAGAAAAAGGTAACCTGCCTCCTGCAGAAAAAAAAAGGTTAGAACTGAAAAAAGGAAAGTGACATGCAACCGACGAAGCCACATACAAACTACAATGCATTGAGACAATCACAGGCATTCATGAGTGGTTAATGGGCCGGAAGATTAATAAAAAAGTGCACACCATGTTCATGATAGCACCTTATACGTAGCACATTAAAAGAAAGAAAGTCAAATGAATGTGATTGCGTACCAACTGCAATGTTGGACCAGCTGACGCCTTTTTGGCCTGGTTCCTTCTGAATCGCCATTGAAGCCTGGTTGAGGATGGTGCAGAAGGAGGATAATAAGGGAAAATAAAAAGATATTCGGGCCTGTATTGAGCTCTTTGGGGACTGGGGGCAGTTAGCGATCGGATATAGCCGAGCACTTAGTACTGCTCTGCCCACAATCACTCGTAGCTCGAACCACTTTTTTAAAATGTTCTTTATCCTGTCGCCAAATCATAGGTGTCTAAGTTTAGAGAATTGTACGCTATCGTACGACACTATTATTCTTCATTAGACGTATGCGAGTGGGTGATTGGCGGATGGCATGTATCTCGGTAGATGAGGTATCAAAATATGAATGCGCACCAAGGCAGATGATATAATAGGACCATGAAATAATAGGACTATACTTAACGACAATGAATCACAGTGAGGAGTAGGTGTGTATCGTAGTGAGGACAAGGTGTGGTGCGGAATGTCCATTTCCCGAAAAGTTATTCCCTCATGTGGCAGCTTCTTTTTCTTTATGGCTCATATGGAGCAGTGCGTCTCGTTCTTCCGTCAACCTGATACCGCAAGGCATTTAAAAGAGAGTTTGTCAATAAATTGAGTTCCAGAAAAATTAAAGAAAGTAAAGAAAACCAAAAATTAATCCAGCTACAATGAAACTCTTGAAACGAAAGAATCGAACATACCGCGTGATTTGGTCTTGATTCTCTTCCTGGTCCTGTTCCAGATATTGTATCTCCATCACCTTACGTTGAACTTCTGCATTGAGCTCCTCCGTCTTATTATGCACAGCCTCTAACTCTTCTTTAAGGACCTTGATGGCCTTCTCGTGTTCTGCTGCGAGGTCATGCAGCTTGAGATTATGAGCTTCATGGAGCCTCTGTAGCTCCTCTTTAGTTACCCCTGTTGAGACTTGCGGAACTACGCCGTGCCCATTAGCCTTGATTGCTACACGCTCAGGTTCTATGGAAGCTCGTAACGTCACGAGCTCCCCTTCCAGATCGGAAACCTTGATCGATAGCTCGGACTTTTGCGCTACAAGTGCGCTAACCTCCTCGTTGTGAACCGCGCGAAGCCTAGTGACTTCCTCAGCGCGTCCCTTTGCTGCATCCTCGAGATCTTTCACTTGACTGTCTGAGAGCTCAGCGAGCGAGATCTTTGTGAGGTTGAGCATTTCATTCGCAGTCGCCAAGTCATCCTTAGCCATAGATAATTCTCTCTTTAGTTGAATAATTTCTTCAGATTGCGCCGCAGAGTTAGAGAGCAGTGAAGTAGAGGCGCGAGCGGCATCGCGCTGTTGAGTAAGGTCTTCGACCTCGGCACGAGCGAGCTCAAGACTCGTCTTTGCCTTCAAAAGATCGTCTTGAGTGGCCTTGAGGTCGAGCTTGAGAGCTGTGATGATTTTCTCGAGGCGACCGACTTCTGATTCTAGCAGATCTGCATGCTCTGCTTTGATGTCCTCGAGAGCTGATTTGTTAGCTGCCTGTAGCTGCTCAATTGAGCTAGTAGAACTGGCGCGAAGTGCTTGCAGTTCTTGTGCATGTATATCACCAGCCTCAGCCTATGCCTTTAATGAGATTGAATCAATCAAAGTCGTGCAAGACATACCTTCGCACGTTCAAACGCTCCTTGCAAAAGTTGATTATGCTCTTCTTTGATATCAGTGACCTTGGCATGATAGTAATCCTCTTGATTCTAGGTTTGGTTAATATCATGAAATCCTGATTGAGAAATAAGCCCCACCTCAAGTTCCTTCGTTACTCGCTTTATCTCTTCTGAGAATTCAGAGTTCCTTTTCGTGTATTCCGCCTCGGCTTCTGCAAGCTTGCGACTGTGTTCCTCAATAGATAACAAAGCGTCGGTTTTGCTTTGTTCATGAGCAGCCTGAGCAGTGGCCAACTCTGCTTTGAGAGTCTCAATAGAGGCGTTCAAAATATCATGCTTCTCGATTTCGGCCTTGAGCGAGGCGTCGTGCACCGCCTTGAGTTTCTCGACCTCTAATGTAACCTCGACCTCTTTTGCTTTTGTTGTTTCGTAGGCTTGCTTAGTAGCTGCCGTGGCCTGGTCAACTTCAATCTCTAAAGTCTTCACTCGAGCAGATAATTTTTCTCGCTCCTCTTCGCTTGTCTCCTGGCTCTCCTTCAGCTCCAGAATCTCAATCTCGAGTTCCGAGACCTTCCCAGAATTCTCTTCCTTTTCCGCCTTGAGCAATGCAATCTGTTGGTTAAGCTCATCGACGGAGGCCGATTTTGCTTCGGAAACCTTGACCTTGCTTTCAAACTCGTGTATCGTATCCGCATGAGCTTTCTTAAGAGCATCCAAATCGGCGACAGCAGACGCAAGCTCTGCTGAAATCTCGAGGAAGGCCTTGTGCTCAAGAACGGCCTTCTCGGCGTTTGATGAAGTGGTGTCCTTCAAACTGTCCAGGGCAAACTGAGTTGATTTGACCTGTGCCATAAGGTCCTGAATCTGAGTCCGCAGGCCTTCAATTGTTTCCTCCTGTGTGACTGATGCTTTTTTCGCCACTTCTACCTATAGAAGCATGAGGAGGACAACCTCGAGCCGACTTGATTGTGACTTACCTCTTGTTGCAGGCTGACAATAGTAGATTCATTATCTTGTCGCCCGGAGTCAAGATTCGCAAGGGTTTCTCTCATTTTTGAAAGCTCTTGCTCCAAAGATGACTTGCCTTGAACTAGCTGTTCAGCTGAGAGTGATTTAGATGCAAGATCAGCTCGAGCAGTCTCCAGTTCGCTCGTCAGCTCGCCGATTCGACTTTCCAACTGGTTCACGCTCTCCGACTTCGCTAGGAAGGATTCAGTGAGTTCTTTGAGCTTAAGGTAAATAGATAAGTAAAAAGAAATCAAGAAGGCGTCAATCATACTTGGGCTTGCAGATCTTTCACGGCTTTACTGTCTTCCATGACCTCACGTATGGAAGGTATGGAGGTTGTAACGCGAGACGGTTTGGTGGCTGCAGCCGAAGTGGACGATCGAGAAAGAGGAAGCTTTCCAGAAGAGCTAATCGCAAGTGGAGGTTTGATACCCGCGGACAGACTTTGCCTGGAGGTTGGAGCGCCCGCTGGACGCTTGACGCCATCTGAAACCACAGACTTGGGACGAATGGACGTTGAAGTCGCAGAATCGGTTGGAGAAACAGCTGATGGACGTGAGGGTTTTGTGCTGGCTGCAGTATTTGCAGGCTTAGTACCAGTAGTTGACTTTGAGTTGACAGAACCTGGGGTAGGTTTAGCATTTGCTGATGAAGCGGACGATGTCGGCTTCGACATCGGTTGTGCGGTGGGCTTCGCAGTGGTTACTGATAACCTTCGACTCGGGGCAGCCGCGGGAGCAGCAGGGACTCGTACGGTGGTTGTCGCAGACGCCTTGGCAGGAACTGCCGCAGAGGAACTAGTGGATCTTGTAAGAGCGGATGCGACAGAAGGTCTGGCGGACTTCGTAGTAGCTGAGGACTTCGCAGGCGGCATCTTGCCAACAGCACCAGTACCAAAAGTTCCAGAACTGATGATCTGTAATTCCACTAATTCATTATACTTCACAATGAAAAAGTATATTAAAAACTACCTTCTTCACCAAAGGGCTTGGAGGACCTCCGACGGGTTTGGCCGCAATGCTTTTGATTGACGAAGCTATTCTCTCTATGGGAATCTCTTTGAAGTCGTCCGCTGGAGCGATAGTTTGCGGATTATTGTATATAGGCTCCTCAACCGCGTCGGTAGTCTCGAGGTCAGCGATATCTGGTTCAGTGATATCCGTCTCGACAGCCTCATGGTCGCCATGAGAGGAGGCCACGCTACATGCCAAGTCCGCAGACTCTTGTACAGTCTCCGACTCTGCAAGATCGTCTTGCACCGGTGCTGCGATCAGCGTTTCAGACATATTGAAGCAAGTGAAAGTTAACACGAGCGTGCGAGCCAATTGATTGAGCCAATCACAACAAGACAACAACAGACGCGCGCGTCGCGATCATGGAAGTACCGTTCTACATATTGGTTTTAATTTTACAGCACAGTAGCATACAAGTTCAACGCGTTAAGTGCAGGTTCGTTTAAGGAATCGTGATTGTAACTGAGGACTGTCACCTAGAATTTTTCGGGTCAATCACGATGCAATACCATGGTAAAAAAGCATACAGATCCAGGTTCCACGTTGAAATGGGTTCCTAGAAAGTTTGTGGGTTTGAAGTAGTAAAAGAAACAATGACTGCATTTACCAAGAGCGAGAGGGAAATTGATCCATCGCGAGATGAGGACACGATTGAAGTGTCCGTGCGCAACAATCATGACATCCCTTGTGTTGAGACCATCCTCTTTATATTGGCGATGATATTCTCGAACCTAGACGAGGTGTATAATTTATGAAAGATTCGGTAGAACTTGGCCCACTCACTTTGGCGATCACAGTATCAACTCGTGTCTCCATTTCTGTAACAGATTCCCCATCCGGGCATCTAAACAATTCAGTTTAAAACCGAACACTAATTGAGCAAATCTACCCATCCACCCAGATGGTCCAACTAGGGTTCTTCTGCTTAATCTCAGAAGACAAAAGTCCCTCATATTCGCCTAATCCGACGTAATAAGTATGGCCTTGACATACTAACCGAAAAAAATTACCATAGTCCCACTCTCGAACCTCTTCGGTCAGAATATGACGTGGGGTTTCTGGCAAGTGACTAAACAAGAGATGGAAGGTCTGGTGTGCGCGTTGGCGGGGCGAAACGAAGACAGTGCAAAGATTTTTGGGATCAATGACCACTAGATAGTCATTACCATTAGCTTGGGGGAAACCCTCGGAGTTCTGGCGGGACACTCACGGCCATCACCAACCACCTTATTCCCCTTGTCAAGGACCTGTTGTTCTCCTTTGGCGGTGAGTGGGATGTCCGTGCGTCCCGTCTGTTGGTGGTTTAGGCGAGTGAATCTTGGATTTTTGTAGATGAGACGTACGTGTCGTCTAATCAACATTGATTCAACAAGACACAGCTGGCTGAACTTAAGATACTGACCCTTTGAGTGACCACTCGGTTTCTCCTGATAACTGATCGTAAGTCATGTCTTAGAGATATAGGCCAATAGTACCATGACGGATAAGAAACAGACGGGGCATGGGACGCGACATGACTGTATAGACACAAGGTTAAACGTAATTGATTGTCCAATTTGAAGGTTTCATATAATTAGATCAGATTCCAATGCCATTCGAGAGTTTGCTCGGTGTCAAATGAAGTCATTCGTCAGTCAGTAGCTCATGCGGTAAGGATCACGTGAGAGAGAACCTGAGTTACACCGTGGACCAGGTCTCCCCTTCAGACCATATATTTAGCAGCTGATAGTAAATTGACCTCTCCTTGACACGTCGCTTGTGGGTTTAGAAGTCGAAATGTTCGATGATTGTGAGTTGTATAATCGGTGGTTCACCTTTTGGTCTATATGCAATGAATCATAGATGTTGAGCACTCAAGTAGTTCAACGTTCCCTGTTCGTACCGCTGGGGTACCTCAGTTGCAATATGAAGGGTTCGAGCCTTCGGCAGATGAACCTGGTGATCCTCAGTTGGGGCTTCAAGACGCGTACTCGGTACGCAAGAATTGCGATCTGAGGATCACTTCACAATTTAATCCTACTCTCACAGATAGGTAAACCTGATTCAGGTACCCTCCATGCACCAATATTCGACATCGGACGCGTCCAATATGACTTTCCCGCTCCTCTTGTCACATGTGTTGTTTCGTCAGACGTATTGGCCATGGGCTTCTCTTCCAATTTGCTCGTTCTCATAGAGCTTTCGCATGCCGACCAGGTCATCAAGGTTAGGATCCCACGAAAACCAACAGAGATGACACTGTACAAAGTGTTTATGGATCCCTCTGGACGGCACATCGTGATTACTTCAATTCAAGGAGAGAATTGGTATCTTTACCGTGGCTGGAAGGAACCTAGACGATTAAAAGGGTTCAAAATGGTTATCGAGAGCATTGCATGGAACAGGCCCGCGTTATTATCTGCGTCACATTCGACATCTACGCGGGAAATACTGATAGGAGGTAGAAACGGCACAATTTACGAGGCGGTATTAGATGCTGAAGAAGATTTCTTCAAATCTTATGAACGATATCTCCAGACCGTTTTTTCAATACCAGAGCGTCACCCAATCACCGGTATTAACTTCGACTTTTTCCCTCCAGCAGACCCGAAAAAGGCACTGGTCATTGCTACCACTGCCTCACGCATTTACCAGTTTGTTGGCACCCCTGACAAAAGATCTGATGATGGCGGCCGTGTTTTCTCTGGCCTCTTCTCTACTTATAGAGACACTGTACCAAGTACGTATTGTCCAACAGTATAGCGGATAGCTCTTACATCTGTTACAGAGGCTCTTGAACTCCCTGGAAATCTTCAACAATCGGAACTGCGTTTCTATACCCCTAATCCTGACCAAGTCGTATCTCTGCCAAAAGTTATGGCGTGGATGACAGGTTTGCTTTTTACACCATCTGCTTTTTTCCCATTGTAATTCGGTTTTTATCTGCTAGGACCTGGTATATACCATGGTATCCTCAATTTTGAAAACAAGTCAGAGGACTTCATTGACGCCGCAGAACTACTACCGTATCCATTTCTCGTGCCCAAAACTGATCCAGAGATTCCTCGGTCTATCGCTCTGACGGAATTCCATTACATACTTCTATACCAGGATAAAATAACAGGCATTTGCTGCCTTGACGACGAGGTCAAGTACGAAGAGTCTCTTCCACTGGTGAGTCGAAACGATTTTATTGACAAATGCCTTCTTTGTCATGCACCCTGACATTGTAGAAGTCCGGAGAGCAAGTTCGAGGCGTTACTTCTGATCCTGTGCGAGGAACGTACTGGATATATACGGATCAGTCCTTGTTTGAACTGGTCGTTGGTAACGAAGATCGTGATGTTTGGAAGATATATCTCAAAAAACAGCAGTTCGAAATAGCGCTGAATTTTGCAAAGGTACGCCTTTATTGGATGACGCCGCCTGCCTACAAAATCAACATTTTCCTTAGACCGCTGCACAACGAGACCACGTGCTTTCTGCTCAAGCAAATGCATACTTTTCTGATGGGCGCTACTTTCAGGCCGCACAATGTTACGCTCAATGTTCCGTCACATTTGAAGAAGTCAGTCTTAAATTCCTTGATGCTGGCGAACGCGATGCCTTGAGGTTATATCTCATTTCGAGGCTCGAACGAACACACAAAGGGGTATGTCTAAATATCATATCATTTTTCTCTCTCCTTGAAGCTTCACACAGGATTTGACACAAAGAATGATGCTTGCTACTTGGCTGGTGGAATTTTACCTGAGTAAATGCAATGAACTGGATGATATCGTTGCCTCTGAGTCCGTTTCTGATGATGTTGACAATCTTCGAACCGAACAAACCATCGTTGAGGACGACCTTCGACAATTCTTTGATACTTACAAGGTATGCTGTGGCATCCATATTTTTACGCCTCTTGATCTATGCACAACTTTGTAGCATAATTTAGATCGGAACACAACTTATGGGCTCATTCAGAGTCACGGAAGAACGGATATGTATCTTTATTATGCAAACGCTATTGGCGACTATCAGCGTGTTATTGAGCATTGGATCCTTGAAGAAAACTGGCTCAAGGCGATCGAAGTCATCAATCGCCAGGTGTGACATCTTAGTCTATATCTGAAGACTCATTAATATATTTCCAGTCTGACCTCGAGCTGTACTATCGCTTTGGCTCCGTTCTCATGCGAAGAGCTCCAAAGGAAACTGTTGACTCTTGGCTTAGGCAACCATCTCTCGATCCTTCACGTCTCATCCCTTCAATTCTCCAGCTCCAAAAAGCTCCGCGCGATCCCCTAACCCCGAATCAGGCAATCCGATACCTTAATCATCTCGTTTTTGAGCAGCACAACACCTCTCCAACAGTACACAACCTTCTCATTACCTTCCACGTTTCTCCATCACCATCTTCCGTATCTGACGCCAGAATCGACGATGGTCCTCTTCTTCGATTCCTACAAACAGCCCCCTGCGATCCAGTCACTGGAAAACCTTATTATGATCTTGACTATGCTCTGCGGCTCTGCAAGAACAGTGGCCGGACGCAACCCTGCGTGCATATCTATTCTAAAATGGGACTGTGGGAGAATTCTGTTGACATGGCCCTGGAGAAAGGAGACCTAGAGCTGGCCAAAATGAATGCTGACATGCCAGAGGAAGACAAAGCCTTGCGTAAAAAACTATGGCTTAAAATTGCCCGTTATGTCGTGCAAGACAAGAAGGATATTAAAACGTACGTCGTCAGCATATCTATGCAGCGTTTGATTTTATGGAACAAACAATTTTCAGAGCAATGCGCTTCCTTGAAAATACTGATTTGCTCAAAATTGAAGATATTCTGCCATTTTTCCCTGACTTTGTTGTTATTGACGATTTCAAAGAAGAGATTGCTCATGCCTTAGAGGGTTACTCAAATCACATTGAGACACTGAAGAACGAAATGAATGAGGCCACCCAAACCGCCGAATCCATTAAACAAGACGTTGTCGCTTTGAAAAACCGCTTTTTGACCGTTGATGCTGGCGAACAGTGTTCTGTCTGCTCTCATCTGCTTCTAAGTAGGCAGTTTTATGTCTTCCCCTGCCGACACTCCTTTCATGCCGACTGTCTTGTTACGTTGGTACGTTTTCCCCATCATTAGTCCCAAATTTTTGAGCTGAACCATGTCAGGTCAAAGAGTACTTACCCGCCCCTACTTTACGGAAGATCATCACCCTTCAAAGTAAACTGACCGCGAACAAAGCGGCTTTCAACAGTCAACCACTTGTGCCCCCTAGTCAAGTCAACCCTTCTCATCAAGCGCGCACACTTTTATCTGCCAATTTTGGTACAATCCCTAGTTCCCTGCAGAACGGCGCCAGGGCAGCGAATTTACTCGGACGAGGTGTCCTCACAGCTGGTGACCGCTTGCGGGAACTCATTGTCCCCGATGCATTGGCGGCACTGATTACTACACCAGCTTGGATGCCAGGAATGAGTGGTAATCAACGACCCATAAATGGGGAGGAGTCGAGTGAAAAGTCGGAAAAGTTGCGAGCAGAGCTTGAGGACGTTCTTGCAAGTAGCTGTCCGTTGTGCGAGAGTGTGGTTGCGGCGTTGGATGTACCATTCATCAGAGACGGGGAGGTTGACGACACAACATGGGCATTGTAGCACATATCTCACTCCACTTCTTACTATCAATCGGACACCATCTATATTGATACAATTCGATGTACTCAATAGGACAGACATGAGGAGCGAGGCAGGACTGGTCATCCGTTGATCTTTTTTGTTCGGCCAGCTTTGCGACGTAGTCGAGCTGCCTTCCTTGCACCCATCTGAGGGATCGTTGAGTAATGAAGCTAATCAATAATGGAGAAGCCGACCTTGGCCTTGTCTTCTTCTAGTCTTTGCCGTTCTTCGGCTGCCTTCTTGCGCTCCTGAGTAATCTGTCGACGCCTTCAAAACGTCAGGAGAACATAGAGAGCAGGAAGAGAAACAGTATAAAACTACCTCTGAATCTCGGCTTGCTTTTCTTCCTTGAGTTCTGCCTCTAGTTTCTTAATGGCAAGAGCTCGTTGGGTCCTTTGCATCCGGTCGTCCCAGTTTTTCGTCTTTACGCCTTCAGACAGTCGCGACCGCCTGCGGCACAGAGGTGTCAAGGGATGTTCGACAAAAGGCGATGCGGTACATACACGGTTGCACATTTTTGGGACTTCCAAGACTTTCCGGAGACACGCCCATTGGAGGAGGTAAGGGAGACGACTGGGGCGTCCATGAAGAACAAAATCTGCTCACGTGATGCAGCGAGCTGTTGTTCGCAGGACGGACTGTCAGTGTTTGCGACGTCGTAGGGCGTGCTTTCGTTGCTATCGTCGTCGTCGCAGGTGTCACCGGTGTCATCGGTGTTGGGGTTCAGACTTAGGGTGATGGAACCAAGACTAGTCAGTAGTGCTAGATTTGACATATCAGAAACCAGAATCGAATAGCTATATTCAACTTGAAGGGAGAGATTGACAGGAGCAGTGGCTCTTCGCTGTTCTGCCCCTTCACCTCGCCAGCGTGATAGGCGTTGCATGTTCAGCCCCGTGTTTTGTTGGCGATCACACTATTTCTCCCAAAAAGCGTTTGGCTACCAACTTCAGTCCCCGACCACGTCCACCTTTAGTCAGAGTGCCCGCTCCAACCACGAACGCTTGAATGATCCCTCCGTCAGTATGCTAGACCTCGACGACCCTCGTCTGTCTGTCGCGTCTGACGTTTACGATGACGAGCAGCCGCATCCAGAGAACAACGACATCTCTCACGATGATTCTTCCCATAGATTGAGCTATCTAGGCCCAAACTTGCGCTTTCACTCCCGCGCTCCATGGGAAACAGATGACACCACCTTCGACGATAATTATAGCTCAGGTCTCCTCACCTCGCCCAAGAGGGTATTTGGTTGGTCGAGCAGCCCAAGAACAAGCGATTCCCATAGGCCCAGTGGAGAGTCAACTCGTTCTCAGGCGAAATCCAAACAATCCTTTGAAACGACATTCTCTCAGTTATCATACCCTAGAGGTGCCTTGTAGTACGTGTAGCTCGCCGGTATTCAAACATTTCCGCTGACGATACCCGTACAGTGCCTTGGCTCAAGAAAGCCTTTCAACGTCATCATTGGGAGCATCAGCGGCTGCTGTCCGTTCCAAGGGCCCCTTGAATCATGTACGGCCCGACTCTTTAAATAATTCTACTCCTTCCCCTTCCCCCACCCTTGTCACTCACTCTAATAACATTCTTTCGACCAACTCATCCCAACGTGATACTCAGGTGCCCTTTACGTCTTATCATGACGCATACGCTGCCGATGATATTCATCCTTACGCCAACCCGGACCTCGGCTTCCAAGTGCTCGAAGAGTCACCTCAACAAAGGATATCTCGTAGCGAATCCGATGGAACTGTAACGAATTCCATAGCTCACAACACGTTGAAGTCTGAGGCCAAATCCACAGTAGCCTCTGCCAGTCATTTTTTATCAGCTGATACTCGAAATCGCGCCTCCGCTATTCAAGGCAAGGAAATATCGTCACCTATATCAGTTGTCAATACCCTTCATCTCGATTCAAAACTTGCGTCCAGTGAAGAGTCGCAGCCTGATCTTTCTGGATGGGTAGAGCGAGTAATTGACCCAGGGTTTTCACTTATATCACTCGAGGAAGCTCGTGCACGAAAGCGGAGTGCTACATCTCAGTCAACTGTTCCTCTTTCTCCACCGTCGAGCTCGGACCCTTTGTCACTCGCGTCGCACACAGAGTCTAACAACTTGGGTAGTAGGCGCTATGACATAGAAGGTGGTTTCCCTAATACTCAGAGAGCGAGATCCCGATCTGCAAGTGCCGGCGCCAAAGCCAGAGTTGCCCCCCAAAGTATGGTCGGTGGGGAACAGCCAAAGCTTGAAGCGAACGCGGGACACGGAAAGGCATTAAAGCATAGGAAGAGCGGGTTCATGAGACTCTTCAATAGTGGTCGTGGGCAAGATAGAGAGGAGAAAATGCCCCCTCCAGTTCCATCATTGTCGAATTTTTGTGCGGTCCTCGACACAACTCAGAAAACACCCAAAGGAACGACATACCGTAACGTTATTCCAGATCCTTCTCCATCTCTGGAAGCATCTCCTCTACCAGAACGAATGCCACTATCTGTGGATGGCCCAGCTTCTCCAACGCCATTTTTAAACACAAAACGACCTATCCCGTCCCTGTCGATCGATACACAGCCACAGCATACTCTGTTCGCCGCCGATGATGAGAATTTGCAGACACGTACAGCACCATCCTCGAACGTCCCTCAAACCCCTTGGTTAAACGATTCCTTTCCGCAAAGTGCCCCCGCGAATGTTTCTGGTTTTCCTGCATTAAAATTGCGGCCGGTTTCGACCGCCTTTAGTACTCAATTTGGGGAGCACATCGTTCCTCCTGACTGTAGGTCGTCAGTGGAGACGGACGTGGGCACTCCTGTTTCTCCGACTAAAGTTTTCACCCCTGTAACACCCGGTTCTGCCAGCCTCTCTGATCCAGCAGTATTCACAAGCCACATCTCTGAGGATTCTGTTATCAGTGCACTGCATAAACAGATATCAAATGCAAAGCTTGCATGGCAACGACAGATATGGGAGCTTGAGAGACAGGTTCAGGATCTAACGGCCGAAGTTGATGACCTGCGGAAGGCAGAGAGCGAAGGTACCTTTTGCAAACGGTGTGGTCGTGGCCAACGTCCCAAGGCCAAAAGCACTCAAGATCTTCCGGTTGGCGAAGCACAGGATACGAAGAACCTGGGTGTCATGAGTCGTCCTAGGGCTCGTACTGGGATTTCTTCACGCTTTAGCAACGCAATACCGTAGTTTAATCTTAACACCCTCTATGATGATCACGGACAATCGTCTCACTCATTTGTCTTTATACCAATTTTTCTACCAACGTTACCAAGCCTGTTTTAGCGGCTTTCTGATTATACGCCATTACACACTTGCGTATCTTCGTTTCAGATACCATCGACTATTCCACACACTACTTTCTGGATCTCTTTCTGTGTATATAGGTGTGATGTCTGCACAGCAACGCGTGTAATTCTTTCTCTCTCAAATCACGTCTTTTTTCTGAAGCCATATATCATATTATTATTATGAAAAGTAAGGAAGTCCTGATCATAGTAGAGAATCCTCATTCGTTATCAGCTCCAATGAGCCACCCAATACCTTTGTTAAACACGCGAGTTGCTTGTGCAGAAACGTCCTCTCTGTCACCCTTAAATAGACTGCTCGCGCGGGATCCATCCCTGTCGGATGCTTGAGACCCACGCCCCACGGAAAACGGGAAATTGGCCGTGACACTTCGGAAAGTTCGGCTGGCAAGAGCCGCTGCGTCGGGAGTGCTGAGCAAAGGAGGTGAAGGCATATGGAATTCTCGTAAACGAGCTCGGAGAGAAGATGCAACGTCCCCTGGAACAAAGGTGCGTTCTCGAGAAGCTGAAGCAGCGATCCCCTTATTTGTGGAAGAGAGCCTTTCTTTTCTACAGTCAATATCTTTTTTCGCCATTCGATTCCACGCGGACAAGATGTCATGTAGTTTCTCAGCAGGGCAGAGTTCCAAAGCTTGACCCAGCAAAGAAAGCTTCTTTCCAACGTCCTTGAATTCTGGCTGCCTACCAAGCTGGAAGCATGCAACCCAACAAACTTCGCTCGCTTCGGTCACTCGAATGTCCCCGATTAATAACGTATCACGAAGCTTGCCGACCCTTTCAACCATTCGCTCGATGAATTCAGATGCACGAGGGAAGTCTTCGGCTTGAAGCGCCGTATCTGCCAACATCGCAAAGGTTTTTACTTCGGCAACTACATCGTCTCTGTAACCGAGTTTATGGGCCAAGTCGAGAACGACCTCGCTATGTTTGTAGGCGTCACTATTGCTAGAAAGGACGCGGGATATCAAGGAAAGACGGTCGCTTGTAAGGCGTATCTCAATGGGAGAGATCGGAATTCCAGGTCGAGAGAAAACGTTAAATGAAGATATTCGGGAGGTCGCTTCAATGAACTCCTTTTCCCCAAGTATGCGGTCACTAAGCTGTGGCACATCCAGACTATGGACTTCAGTTTAGTACTCGACGTGAGCATGAGGAAGGGAAGAATTTACCAGTCATAAGCAAGCTTCAGGTCGCCCAACTTATGATTTCCCGACTGGGCATTATCATAGAATTCTCGAGAACAGTCTAAACAGATATTCTCGATTCTCGAAGCATCCAATAACAACTTGTGGGACGAAGAACGCAGTATGTCCTTGGCGATATCAAATCCTATGACACTGTCAGGGTTCTATTCGATTCATGCAATGTATCAAGAAACTCACTACCAGTGCTTAAAAGACCATTCAGGAATAGCTGCATCACATCATCTCTCGTCAGAAGCCCAAAAGCACCAGGAAGACCGGTGTCTCCTTTGCCTGTTAATTTCAACATGTCTTCCAAAAGCCATTCCCAGTCCTCTTTGGAATTTAGCTGGTCATCGAGTCCTCCCGCTCGACGTGCCATTCTGTCAGCCCATGCACGTTGTTCCTTAATGTCGGTGTTGCTTTGAAGGAACCAACGCAGAGGCGCAGGCACGTTCCATCGAGAGAGAATCTCACCAGATTCCAGATGGACATCTAAAATGTCAAGTGCACGGGACAATGAAGCTATTGGAAGGGGTTTAAAGAAGACCAAAAGGTCAAAGGCAGTACACTGGGGCCGATCCGTGGAGGGTGTGACAAACGCGCCTAGAGACGATATGGTTGTGTCCGTTACATCCTCATCGTTATCCACGTCCCGAGGTATATCCCAAGCTGGGAGGCATTCAAAGATGCGGCTCATCGTCGACCATTCATCCAAGCTATCACTGCCATATAGACACGCGAGTGCGAGGCGTGCGATGTCTTGATCATCCTTTATCAGACGCTGAGACGTTGGTAATGTAGGTTTAGAGGCCTCAAAGATCGCTGCTGTGAGCTCAAGTGGTGCTGATAAGATGTATTCGTAAAGAAGGCGATTAGGTAGTTCTGGATCAGGGGTTCCTTCCCGTTCTGCACGAGATTCGAGGACGAATAGATACGGAAGGACGAGGCGGGAAATGTCTTTCGATACAGACTCTGATGTAGAGTTGGCGAGATATGCCCTCACTACAGCAGACGGCTCCATGGAAGACCAGCGATGAAGAGTCCAATCGTCTTCAGCGTCAGGCCCCTGAAATGTGTCGTAAACAAGACGAGAAAGAAGGCTCAATTCCTCCCCAATTTCATCTAGGTCAGGAATACCTTGGGAGGCACCGTGCTGAATTGTTGCTAATGCAATGTCAATTAAGCCACTCGCGTTTATGATTTTATCGACGCGCGATTTGTACCACTTCGAGAGATCATCGGCAGTAAGAAGAGAACGATGAAGGCCATGGTTGAGAACCGATTCTGGCCTCCCAGTTGAGGACAGCAAAGGAGTATTCTTCAGTGCTGTTTGGACATCACTCAATTCTGACCAATCACCCTCCACCCTCCAAGGTCTTTCAGTCGATTTGAGTTCCAGATTTGAAGAGACGTCAAAAGCTGGAAGGATTTCGCGGAAGTTAGTTGGGTGAACGTGCTCGGGCACACTGTCTAGTATGGCCAATCGAAGGGGCCACAGGATGTGTTGATGCCGGGCCTGGAGAATGTGAACGGCTTCAAACCATTGCCAGGACGCTAACTGACACGAAATGAGATAAAGGTCCTCCACGAGAAAAGAAGATAAGGGTATTGGGAATTGTTCCGACGATTTGTCTTTTACAACCATGGAAGTATTGGTTGTTTCATCGGCCCAAGGATCATCCTCCCAATCTTCTACTTCATCCTCTAGATTGTAATGAGAATCGAGAATTGGTGCTCCTTTACTAATTTCCACGAATGTATTGAGCCTATCCAGGCGGTGCAACAGAGTAGCGCGTAGATTGCATAGTTGTGCATCCTCGTGCCTTGCGTCAAAATATGCGTGTAGCGTGTCAGAAACACTCCCTCCTCCGGTCACGTCTTCCAATGTCTTCGAAGGATCATCTCCTGGTGATGCTACTTGAACAGCAAGCAAAGAACTGGCGGCCTCTCGGCTTCTCTTGAGTGCAGTATCTGTTCTCGCTATGCCTATTTCGAGTAGAGTTTGTTGGACTTCGACATCGTTTACAACTCTATCAGCAACAGCTGCTGTAGCCCAGAGATCATTTTGGACGAGGCCAAGAGTGTGAGTAACGTTGTCAACAGTGAGCTCGTCGTCACTGAGTGTAGACCAATACGTGTAGGGATCCGAAGCCATTCCGAATTCCGACCTGTCACTTTCCGAAAAGAAGGTTCTAACACTACGTAGCACTGTATTGAAATATTGACCCCGACGTTTCAAATTGACTGATACAGAATCATCCTCAGATTAATGCCATGACACTATAAGCATATATTCGTGGTGCAATATCACAAAATTCCAGCCAGCACGCGCCTGCGCATGAAAGGAAAGTAAGTAATTCTTTCTCGTCCGAGCACTTCAGAATCGAGATCGAGGTCAAATAGAGTCCGTCATGTCTACCAAAATCACAGAAACCTGCCAAGTTGGAATGTGGAACGATTGCTAGAAGAGGGTGTCCTTCAATAGATACCATGAGCCTAAAGGTTGAAACTCGGAAGGGCGAAAGACTGACCTCGTCACGCAAGTATTCCCCAACATCACTAAGACTTGCGTTAGTAGGAAGAACACAATACAGTTAAACAGAAAGACGCACGCTTGATGGAACACGATAATAGCAGTTGGATCTAGTTTTCGGGTGTCAATAGTTGAGCGAGCTGTTACGCCAAAACCCTTACGAGGGAAATATAGTTCAGTTGGAAGTCACAGATTACTACAAGTAAGGGAGCTCACTAGAGGTGTATCCTTCATGGAGAAAACGACAACTCCTTGATGCTCGGGCGTATCCTCTGTTATTCTCCCTAGGTGTGCCTTCACGACATGATTTCCATAAAGGAACGGCATTTCGCCATTCGGTTTTATCCACACCTGCGTCACGTATGGTCAAATCATTTTGAGCAGTAAAATTGCAGACTAACCTTATATTTTGCATATTGCGCAATGTAATCCAAAGCCGTAACATGCAACTTGAATTTGCCACTCTTACTAAACTTTCCAAAACATGTGCCAAGGCTAACAAGGTTTGGTCGCGCGACTGAGATGCCTAGACGCATGGAAGATTCGGAAACATAATAAACACGGTCTTTGTGAAGTCGAAAGCAGTATGGTTCATCTTGTCTGTCAATCAGGTGAATAAGGTTCTTCCCCTAACAAAAGAGTCAGAAATGGATGAGTGTAAAGGTGTCCACGTGTTCACGTACTATGTAGTTAGCAAGTTTCGTGAAAACTGCTTTTGATTCATCCTCGGTGAGTGGTCGCATGCTATTCGTGACAGGGATCTCGTGGTGAGTGGCCAGGAAAAAAATTGGAAACCCGTTTGTATTACGTAATTCACAGAAATTGTTCATGTATCAGGGGCGCATATTCAACTTCCCATGTCTGCCTCGTCATTCTCGTCGTTTCCCTCGTTCTCGTCATTTCCAGACCTTGAGTCTGGACTTCACGCTTCTAACTCGGCTACGTCGAAGAGGAAACGCTCACGCGACAAGGATAAGGGCGAAAGAAGGAAGGAGAAATCATCGAAAGATAAGAATCGTAGTCGTGCTTCAATTACAGACACTTCGACATACTACAATCCAGAGAGGACTCACTCCGAGTTCGACACCTCGTCTGCCGAAAAGGAAACATCGCGATTATATTATTCAGACCGGAAAGGAGACCCTTATAACATCCAGTACGGTGGGCTACATGCAAGAGACATACCAAAATACCGTATCATCGATCGTAAGGCTTCCAATGTGTTCTTTGAAGACGTCTCACGATAGCAAAGGAGGCAGATATGTTCTAGGTCTATCTCGTTCATGGACAGTAACACATCGTAGCGGTCAAGGTATCGAAGTTGGTCCAGCAGACCGACGAAAGGTAGGTTATATCGTTTCGTTTCCACAAAGATTGCGTGTCTTACGCTTTCAAATTCTCGGACAGATGCGAAGTCTGACTGATTCCAGTGCCCGCGCTTTGTTGCTCGCCCCTCCAACCCGAAGAGTCCTTCGAGCTGGAGACATCTCTAAGCATCCAGAGGTCGATGGATTTATACGTCTTTCGTCTAGTCGACCGCAGGGTATCAATTCGGAGTCCTACCGTTCTATCACAACGTCGAAAGATGATGCTGATTCAGATACTGATGCTTCCGATACATCTGACCGAACTTCTAACGACGAAAGCTCTTCTGACGAAATGATACTGACGTCGTATCAGGAGAAGCTGAAGCAGCTCGAGGAGGTAATTGCAAAAGAGCCATGGTCCACGGATAGTTGGCTTCAACTTCTTTCGCACACCCTTTCGACAATCCCGGTAACGTCCAAAAATGCGACTAGAGCACGTTCAGAGATCACCGTTTCGATACTTGCTCGTGCATTCGCCGCTGATGCACGGAATGAGTCGTCCAAGGCCCTCCGCATTCAGTACTTGAGAGCAGGAGAAGAAGTATGGCACGAGAGCAAAGTTCGAGCGGAGTGGGAAGAGGCTTTAAGAACTGGCGGAGTGGAGATCTGGATGGAGTGGTTGGAATGGAGGATTAGGCAGGCTGCGAATGGCGTCGATGGGATTGCTGAGGATGTCACCCGAATGTCTCATGTTTTTGGTCAAAGCGAGCAAGACGAGCTAACGAAAGTTCGAGTTTTTTGGCGCGTCGCAGAAGTATTTCAACGCGCTGGTTGGTGTGACGCGTTTCCACTCACATTCACACACAACAACTCATCATTATGCACACAGGATATGTGGAACGTGCGACCGCACTGTTTCAGGCTCAAGCGGAACTGTAAGAGTGACTAGTCTCTTTTCGGCAATCTCATGCTCTGACTTGGCTTGGACATACAAGGTTATTCGGGATTCCACAAACGTTCTATGGTCTACCCCATGAAACACAGCTTGAACATCTTGAGAACTTTTGGGAGTCTGAAGCACCTCGAATCGGCGAGGTCGGGTCTCGTGGCTGGGCAGCTTGGGTCTCTGGGCATCGTGAAGGCCTTTCTTCCAAAAAGCATGATATGATTCAGGTTAACGATCTTGACCCTTACCGACAATGGGCGGCGCGTGAAAACCAAATGGATGAGTTTGGTTATCTGCCCTCGCGTTCTTTTGACGACACATGTGACCCATACTCTACGATACTGTTTTCTGACATCTGCTCGTTCTTGATTCATATTACGTCTGTCGCAGCGAAGTGCGCCTTCCGAAAAACATGGCTTTCTTTTGCTGGTCTCCATATGCCTGGATTTTCATTGACATTGTCTACGTCCAACTATATCAACTGGGATGATCGATGGAACCTAGGTCATCTAACACGACGTCCTTTTCTAGATGCGTTGTTCCCCTCAGAAACAACTCAGGCCCAATCAACGAGTGAATCGTTTGCCGGAGTGATTGTTGGTCGGGAGAAACAATATTCGGACCCGCGTGGCCCCATCAAGTGCTGGGGATCTGGGGTACTTGGACCGTTGGATATAATCAGAATGTCTCAGACAGAGAAAATGAAAGCTGCGATGTGGGAAAGCGAAGACATACAAGGACTCGACCATGACTTTATCAGACGTCTCTTTGCTCAACTGCGGCTCGGCGCTGATGATGTGGAATGGGATACCTTGACATTGGCATTTGAAGCAGCAATTAACGTTAAAACGTGAGCCGATTTGATTCTTCTGAGTTTGATGGTCCAATCTCACCACTTTTGGAAGTGCTTTGAAGCATTCTCGCCATCTCTTGTCCCGCAATGAATCTTTCAAACAATGGGGAGTTCATGCACGATTGGAGATGATGCGCGGGAGATTGGATGACGCTAGAAAAATATACCAGACGGTCTTGACAACTTCAAGCGGCGCCTCTATACAGGGAACAAGTAGTCTCTGGTGGGATTGGGCGCATATGGAATGGATAAACGGGGATTCAAGGCAGGCTCTTCAAACTGTGCTACGTTCTGCAGGTGTACAAGGGGATAGCGGGGTTGCGGTGCTTCGTTGTCGACGTGGTTTGGACGATGCTATCAAAGGCGAAGAGGAGTGGAAGGATAGGGAAGGATGGATTAAACTTCGTGCCCTCCTGGAGATTCTGACCGGGAGGGATATTACGTCTGCACTTGAGGTCTTTGACGATCACTTGAACCGAGAACACAGACAGGGACATTGTCGGGAGAGTTTGTTGGTTGCTTGCTTGCTGACAATCTACCAATACAGTGTTGTTTTGAGGAACTCGATGGCGCCTGCTGTGCTACGGCAGCGTGTGGAGATGGCTATGGAGGAATTTCCAAGCAACTCGGTTATATTAGGGCTGTTTTTGGAGGGAGAACGTGGTCAAGGGGTGTGGGGACGCGTGAGAAGGATGCTAGGTGAGGAGAGTTGCAAGGCAAAAGATGTCGCACGGCGGGTAGAAGAAGTGTGGATTGCAGGATGGGACAAAGCACGTTGGAGAGGAGAGATTGAACGTACGCGTAGCGGATTGGCCAGTGCAATTTCTAGCGAAAGGTATGAAGAACATTTTTCATGTGTTGCTCCGGTGAATAGCTTTGGCGAATTAGAACAAGAGCAAGCCACATACTCTGGCGTATATACATCGAGCTCGAGATACGGACTGGCGAGCTTCAACACGCTAAGAAACTTCTGTTCCGGGCGATTGGGGAATGCCCGTTGGTGAAGAGTAAGTAAATAATACTGGAGAGTGGAACAAAAGCTGATTGTGTCTGGATGTAGGTTTATATCTACTGGCATTTGGACCACTACGGGGTGTGTTTAGCGGGAAGGAGCTGGGCGGAATTGCAGACACGATGGCAGAGCGGGGGCTGCGGCTGCGGGCGGGGCTGGATGAGGGGCTGGGTGCATGGAAAGAAGAGGTGGAAGAAGGGGCAGACTGGGAGAGCGAGACGGATGAGATTGTGGACCATGCGCGGGAGCTGAGGCGCTTGATGCCGTACTAGTGTGACGTGACTGTGACGTGACCTCAATGAACACGAGTGTATTGTCGTTGTCGGTGTTGTTTTTGCCGCATACTTTCTTTTATTTTCGAGTGTATTCCTTCGTCCGTTTTCTCTTTTCCTTCCTTTACTCCCATGGCCACCATCCCCGCCCCCACTCTCGGCGTCCCCAGCGAGGAATGGCCCGACGCAGATTTCGACATCCCTGACGGCGCTGTAATCCATCCACACAAGGAGGTCGACGATGAGGATTGGGATATTGGCCTCAACATCAGTCCACGTAGATCTCGCCCTCTCATGTCTTCCGCCACAACAAATTCTTCTCAATTATTCGCAATTCGCCCACCTCATTCGTTGTCCGACATCGACGACGACGACGACGACGAGGGCGCGTCTACCATTAAAGCAACCGCCCTTCCCTTATCAGTGCCTCATAAACCCTCGCAGCCATTCATTGACGAAGACTTCGAAGATGCCTTTGCCTTACCTTCCGATCTCACACAGCTTTCTCTTGCCCCTTTGCCTCTGAGCCATCGTTCCTCCAAGAATTCCCTCGAATGGGGTGACAAGGACCAGGCCTCGTCATCACAGTCCTCTGATGCATATTCTTCCCTTGGCTTTACGGCTGCATCGCCTTCATCTCATTCTATCTCTTCCGTTTCCCTCCCTGCCTCAGAAACTGAAGAAGAACAAGATGAACTCGACGGGCTTGTACTTCCCTCCTCTCTTTTCGAATCGGGTCACAGTGCTCGTCAATTGACCAAGATCCTTGACAAGAAAAAGAAGACCCAAGTCGCCAACACACGGTTGCAGGTCGCAGCTCCTGATCCTGAAGAAGATTTCGAAACCGGCCTCGTGTTCGACGACGATGCTGATCTCAACCCCAAACGTCTATTTCTCAAATCGCAGCTACCGCATCGGTCCTCCCAGCGAAGTCATACCATCCCGCACCAAAGGTCCTCTATTCTCCGTCCGCCGTCTCGGCTCAATCGTGCCAAATCTCCTCTGAACCCGCCGCAATCTTCTGCTCGTCAATTGCAGAAGATCCGACTTTCACCTTCTCCACCCCTTCAAGGCCAATCCCGTTCTCAAACATTCCAAGCTTTGTCATCTGCTGTACCAACACCTTCTCTATCGGCGTCTTTCCTCTCTCCTAAACCTGGCAGTCTTCGTGGACAAAAGTCCTATTCCGGCTTGAAACCTCCAACTCCTCCTACGAGCATGCGCGGTCTTATCCGCAAAGCTTCGCTATCTTCACTCATCGAATCCACCCACACCCATGCATCAGGCTCTGGGTCACCTGCAGTGGCAGGAACTTCTAAGGCACGTTATGAGGAGCCCACTATTGCGTCCCGCGCCAAATCCCACAAGTATTCCACCAGTCGAACGCAAGATTATAAGATTCCTCCTACACGGCCATCTACTCCCTCATCTAACCCTGTCGCTCTTCGTCTAACTATGCCGAGCCAGTCACGCTTGAAAGCGCGGCCTTCTCTATCCGGTGTTTTTGGAGCAATTACAACACAAGGTACACCACCAGCTCCGCCTTCGACATCCCCTGTTCTATCACATCCTCCGGCTCCTACGATATCTTCCAGGCGCGACTCAAACATCTCTCAACCTGTGGCACCCAAGCTTCTCCGCCGACCTAAACGCCAACGACAGTTTGGTGACGGCACTGAACTCGATACATTTGAAGACCTTCCCACCGATCGTGACAAAGAAGTCAAATTCCGTGTGCAACCAAAAAGGGATGGAAACCGCGTCCCGTGTACCACCTATCCATCACAGTCTAGCGCTGAGAAGGGGACTGTAAAAAAGAAGAACCAACGGGAAGATTTGAGCGGTAGTACTGGTAAGAGACTTGAGCGCGCTGCCTGAACATAGCTAACGGGTCTATCAGAAAAAGCCCTCCCAACTGCCCTTCCACCTGCAACAAACACGTTGAGACGCACAGCTCGCATGGAGTTTCCTTCAAAAACCAACAACTCTAAACCATCTAGCCCCAAAGCAATAAAGAAGAAGGCTGCAAAAACCCCTTCTCCAGAAACACGAAGAAAACCCACTCTTATACGTAATCTAGGTGGCACCAATGGCCCAAAGGGTGACCTTCCTCCATATTTGCACCTCTATTATATACTTACAATATTCTATAGTTGTTGGGGACATGAAATGGAACCCAACAACTCTTCGTTGGGAAGGGAACGATCATGTTTTACGTGGTTTTGATTCTACTGGTGGTACATCTACCCGCCCCGCCCTCATAACCCACCTTACGGGCTCGTCAATCGGCTCGCCTCTGGGTTCCTTCGCCTCTGGCGCGCGGATAGTGGGAAACATGATTTTTGACCCAGCGCGCATGTGTTGGGTCTCAACGTTGCCTCCGGACGAAGAAGAACCTGATGTCTTTGCCAACCTCGCAGACGACAAGGAAGATAATGCCTGGGGAACGAAAGGCGATACCATACGTGCGAGTTTGCAGCAACTCAGTGGATCTGATATTAGCGCCAACACTAGTTCCGCAGCCTCAAGCAGTGAATCGAGTATATCGTCTACACAAGCGGAAGCTCCCAGCCCGGCTCGTAGTCATACTCGAACGATATCCGACTCAGGCAGCGAGCGGGGTTCAAGAGCATCGATGGTCTTTGATGTTGATGAGACGTTTATGGAAAGCTGTAGAGCGGCTGAAGAACGACATCGTTTAGAGATGAAAAACTGGAGATCAGTTCTGGCTCCACAGGATGTCTTCGCAAATCCGGATCGCTCCTACCTGTATGAAATTAGGGAACTCGCAACACGCAAGTACTGACTGAAGCATCATCCCTCCTTACCTCATTGTATATCTGCTGTTTATGCCTCACTCTTACACTACGCTCTTTACTCTTCGTATATAGCAGTATCCTTATTTTAGGACCTTCGATCAATTGACTCGTTTTACGGTCGTCCATCGCTCCTTCACAATGTTCATAACTCTGTCACAGTTGTTACCCATTTCTAATCAAACCATGTCAGAATTTGATCAGCATGAAATTTTCAGTCGTTGCAGTTGGTTGGTCCTCATTATGTATCCTAGCTGATAGGCCTGTGACCAAACTCAACTCCTTAATATGCAATCAGCGCACTCCTTAGCGATCCCAAGAATACATGCTGGAAATGGACGAATTTCGCTTGTCTCTTATGGGTCTAGTGCTGTGTTTTCTGAATTGGCGTCTACCTATCCGCTCAAACTGTTAGCCCCCCGAATAACGCGGGATGGCGTGGCTGTTGTTTACCTTCTAACGTATGGCGGCGGCCTCATCGGAGGAGACGAGGTTCAATTATCTGTCAATGTCGGTTCACTGACAAGACTTGTCATGCTATCGCAGGTCTGTCCATTTGTGGTTGATAAATATCCATTGACTAACCCATCGCATTTTAGGGGTCTACTAAAGTTTTCAAGGTTCGTCCCGGAAAACGTCTCGCACCCGCCCAGCAGAGCCCAGGATCCCTCGCTATAGAGATGAACCAACCAACGGCAAAGGCAACGATGCAGAATATATGTTTTACCATTGCAGCAGAAGGTACCCTCTTCCTCCTGCCAGGCCCTGTAACCTGTTTCCGATCCGCATCGTACCATCAAACCCAAACCTTCCAGTTGTCGCAAAACGCGTCCATCGTGGTTCTAGATTGGCTTACTTCTGGTCGCATGTCCATTGGGGAGGAGTGGGCCTTTTCTCGATATTACAGCGCTAATGAAGTTTGGGTCGAGGGGGAAAGAGTTGCCAAAGATGTGATGCTTCTTGACGAGGAACAGGTCAATTCAATTGACAAGGTTCCTGTCCGCACCTTGAGTGACAGGCTGGTGCCTTATTCCTGTTACGCTATGGTGATCCTATATGGTCCGTTAGTCAAAACAACTATCATGCATCTTTCCGGCTTGTACGACCAGATTTCCATCTTCAGGACTAAGGTTCCCGAAGATTTACTCTGGTCCCTCAGCCCCATTCCCTCTCACTCTCACTCAGGCGCAATTGTCAGAGTAGCTGGGAAAGAAACGGAAACAGTGAGGAGCTGGTTGGGTCAATCACTGCAAGGGCTTCAAGATGCGATGGGACGAGAAGTGTATCAAAAGGCTTTTCAGTGAAATTTGATATCATAAAAACAAGGAATTTTTCAGAACTTTGGCAACTCGTGCACAGGTCCAGTTTATTTTAAGTAATCTATATCAGTAGTATCAGTGATAGTGAACCAGTATTATGGAAAGCATATGCTCTGGTCAACTTACATACCGTCTGTCAATAACTTGGTACCTCAAAGATTGATTTCCTTCCTTGTTTTCGCAGTGCCAGAACGGATTGTTTCCAACTTGGGCGTTGGGCCGAACCTCCGAATAGCAAATGCTAATCTGATGGATGTGGATATCTATACTTGGCACATGAAAGCTTTCAGCCCAGATACAACCACTCAGCCACCTTACAATCTTCCTCTAACCTGTCTCGTATCATGATGCTTCAATTCAATCTCCTTAATGCCCTTTAGGACGTTTTGCACCCTCCTACCACATCTATTTGATTTCGCTCGCTCGATCGACCAGACGCACGTGTTTCATTTCTGTCTTTTCCTATTACGGAAGGTGACCCCGTCAGGACATTTTTTGTCACAACTCTCTCGCCGAGCGAGAAGTATATAACCGGCATGTAAGAGTTCATTCCGTAGATTTCCCTCCACTCTTATTCCCTTCATGGAGGAAAAGACCTTTGAAGGAAGCATTGTGCTGGATCAAGTTTATCGCCATGATGTAGACACCTCTAGTGTTGACGAGCGACGACTTCTCAGGAAGATTGATATACACGTTATACCATGGCTAGCTTTGTTATACTTGTTGAACTTTATGGATAGGGGTAGCATCGGTAATGCGGCGGTTAGCTATGTATTCACGACCTTTTACTCGTCATAACTAACTTTAGGTTATTTCTAGTTGTACGATTTCACAACCGATATACAGATTTCGGACAACCAGTATCTAATAGCTCTAACGGTGTTCTTCTTCCCATACGCATTATTTGAGGCGAGTAATAGAGGCGAGTATAATATGAGGTGATAACTGGACCTTTCTATATCAGCCAGCGAGCAATGTCTTTCTTCGTAAACTTCGCCCCTCCGTATGGCTTTCGACCATGATTTTTCTCTGGGGGACCGTTATGGTGCGTTGTGAGTACTGGTGAATATCCCTGTCTCATTCAGTCCGTTAAGACTTTGCATGGTATCATACATAACTATGGTGGCCTCGTGAGTAAGTCATGTACACCTTTTTGCCTCCTTCATAGATATCAACACAATCGTAGCTGTACGTGTCCTACTTGGCCTTTTTGAAGCCGGAATGTATCCAGGAATTGTCTACTATATTTCGAGGTATGCAGCCTCCTCCTGTGGACAACGTCTCTTTCTAAGGAAGTAACCTCCAGCTGGTATAAACGTTCAGAAATGGGGACTCGCATCGCGGTATTCTTTTCGTCTGCAACAGTCGCGGGAGCTTTCAGTACGTAGTCTCATGATCGGTCGCTTTGTATGATTCTCATCTTCATAGGCGGGCTCTTGGCTGCAGCCATCAAAAACATGGATGGAATTGGTAACAGACCTGGCATGTCTCTTGTCCCGGTACCTCTTAGTAGTGCTCACATTAGTTCTGCCTCAGGTTGGGCATGGATTTTCATCATAGAAGGACTTGTCACCATAGTCGCAGCCCTGTTCTCTTATTGGATCATTCAAGACTTTCCTGACACAGCGAAGTTTCTGACAGAAGAGGAACGTATGTCCATTCACTTTTTACACCACTTCTCTATATCCCATGCGATACTGCATAGGCGTCTTCGTCATCCGACGCCTCCAAGAAGATATGCAGTTTAGTGCTCGGGGCGAGAAGTTCAAGATGAAATATGTATATCAGAGTTTGAGTGATTGGAAGACCTGGATCGCTAGTGGGCCCTTTCATCTAAACTGTTGTCGTTCATCACTGACGCTACAATCACAGTGGGGATTTATATGGGGTTGTACGTGGCAGTATCACAGTTAGCTGCGACCTTTCTTGATGTGATTTCCGCGAAGTGACGGTCCTCTGTATGCCTTCTCGTTATTTACGCCCGGAATTATAAAGCAGGTTAGACCAGTTGTTTGTTACACTAGTTTTTCTTCTAAACTTTTGTCGGCCTTACAGCTAGGTTGATCGATATACTGATTTTCCGAGACCACTGAACGATGGACACTCATCAGGTTTTGGACCAACTCAAGCCAACCTACTATCCGTCCCCGTCTATGTATGGGGCTGCTTTTTGACTTGCGTCGTTGGGTTTTTAGGGGATCGGCTTGGGCGTCGCTATTATATCAACCTGTATGCCCTGATTTTGACGATACCCTGGAGTTGCTAACAGCATTAATTAATAACTCGGCGTCCAGAGGTCTTTTCGGCATCGGTGGGTGTATCTTGAGATTTGTCTGTCTCGGGAGTTACGAAACCTTCCTTTCTGCACAGGTTTGGTTGCATACACCATTCTGACCATTTCCTCAAACCTCGCCCTGTCTTACTTCGCTGTATATCTGGCTGTGTCGTACGCCGGTTCATATTTTGTTTCGAATGGTCACTGATAATTACACAGTGCCATCTTTCCTATTATTCGTATGTACTCAACACTCAGATCTGTTTGGTCTCATTGACATCTTCTCAATACAGCAAATTCAGTGTGAGGCCCTAACGTACATCCATTATCTTCACTTAAAACTGAATAAAATCTCCAGGGCGTGGGTTGCAAGCAATGTCGAAGGGACTTACAAGCGCAGTGTCACACTGGGTATGACCATTGGTTTTGGAAACCTCCAGGGTGCTGTGACAGCAAATATCGTGAGTATTCAAGTCGCCTTCTGGCTCGATGACTCTTTAAGATTTGTACAGTATCGTTCCACATTCAAGCCATGGTACCGTCTAGGACACGGTATTGTCTTAGCATACATTGCGATTGGTTTTGTTTGTACCGTTATGTTTGCCACATTTCTACAACGCGAGAACGCGCGCCGTAATCGGGGCGAGCGGGATGAAGTTATTGAGGGTTTCGACAACAAACGCGCCGATGCAAAGAATGGAACCTACGTGAGTATACAAGCGGCGCGGATTGATAAGGGAGATCAATGGAGTGGTTTTCGATATATGTTATAGATTGTTCGCCAGTGTCGCATTGAGTAGTGACTGTGTATGTGAATACCTAGATATTAGATACAAATGCAAGTAAGAAGGAAACTACATTAGAGCATTAATCTATCCTGCACCCTTGTCATCGTTGTCGCTGGTGCTGGAAGGGGGTCATCTACTTCCGCGCCAGGTGGCGGCGTCTCTGGCACAGGGGAATCGACCGCTCTTCTCTGATGATTCTCATCGAGCCACTTGTCCATATCATCCGACCTTCCAACGAAAGGCCGTTTTCCTAGTAGTTCAATCATGTCCTCGCTACAGCAAATGAGCGACATGCGAACGGAACGATATACAGGAAAAGACGAACCGAGTTATAACCTCCCTCTCAAGAAGCAAGCTAGCGACTTTGATCACATCCTCCCTATGATCAGTCAATAGATTCCTCGTTCGCTCATACGCATCGCTGTGTCGATGATGAGCAAGAAAATGAGAAAGATAGATGGGCGACGAACGTGATCATCTTGCGCACTTCCGCATCCAACATTTCTGCAGTTCGTTCACTGAAAGGCTTTGTCCAATTCTCCTTCGAACCCTTTTCACCACCGTAGCTAACGGGTCCAATGGCCTCATTCATGCCATAATTAGCACAGGCTTCAAAGGCCATACGAGTGATCTTTTGTAGATCATCCTGGGCACCAGTAGTGATGTTTCCTTGCCCGAAGAAAATTTCTTCAGACACTCTACCACCCAAGGTCATGCATATCCGATCAAGCATCTGAGGAGTTGAAAGCAGATACCGGTCTGGAGGAAGATACTTAAAATCCAGTCAACTTTGGTAAAGAACGATGGTGAAAATCTTGTTACCTGTGCATAGCCCAATGCACCAGTTCCTCTCGGGATGATGCTGACTTTGAGCAAAGGATCAGCATACTCCAAAAACCATCCACAAACAGCATGACCAGCTTCGTGGTATGCTACCGTCTTCTTCTCCTCAGGGCTAAGAACTCGACTCTTCCTCTCAAGACCAACAATCACACGCTCAATGGCCGTATCGAAGTCGATAGAGTTGATGAATTCGGCGGCCTTGCGGGCAGCGTGTAGGGCAGCTTCATTACACACGTTAGCAATGTCTGCACCAGAGAAACCGGGCGTGAGTACCGCCAGCTTCTGTGCAAAGCTGTCAATGTCCTTGGTGAGGTCCTCAGCAAGACGCAGAGGACCAAGATGGACTTTGTAGATGCCTTTCCGACCAGCTACGTCCGGAAGGTCAATTGCGATGTGACGATCGAAACGGCCAGGTCGCATAAGCGCCGGATCAAGAACATCCGGTCGATTCGTCCCTGCCAACACCACAATGTGTTCATTGGTACCAAAACCGTCCATCTCTACCAACAGCTGGTTGAGCGTGGATTCACGTTCATCATTCCCGCCGAAGTTACCTCCCTTTGAGCGGGACTTTCCAATAGCATCGATTTCGTCGACAAATATGATGCAGGGAGCGTGCTTCTTCGCTGATGCAAAAAGGTCGCGTACTCTGGAGGAACCGACACCGACAAACATTTCAACGAACTCGGATCCAGAGACAGACAAAAAGGGAACAGAGGCTTCGCCTGCAGTTGCCTTCGCGATGAGAGTTTTGCCAGTACCCGGAGGCCCGGAGAGGATGGCACCCCGAGGTATCTTAGCACCCAATCGCTCGTACTTCGCAGGCTCCTTTAGGAATTTAACAAATTCCATGATTTCCTCCTTCGCCTCATCCATTCCTGCGACATCTTTAAACTTTGTTTTGACCTCCGTATCTTTGTTGAACAGCTTGGCACGACTTTTCCCAATGCTGAAAATACCTCCGCCCGCACTGCCGGCACTCCGTCTAGACATCCAATAAAGGAATCCCACTAGAAGAATTGTAGGGGCGAAGTTCAATACTGCGCTGAAAGCAGAGACTTCGTCCTGGTAGGCAACGGGGATACGTTCATGACTGGGAATGCCTAGTTCTGCCTGCGCCTCGTCCAATTTACGTTCGAACGCATCGACACTGCCAATCGAGAAGTAAAACTCGCCGGTCGGGGCAGCGGGATATATCGCATTTGTTGCATTAGCGTGGAGCTTGACCCGGACTTTGTGACCATTGACGACAGTGAGTTTTTCAACAAGACCTTTGTCCAAAAATGCTGTACGGAACTCCTGCCAAGTGATCTCGCGAGAAGTGACCCCGGATGCATTGCTATAGGCAAGATAGGCGATAGCAGACAGCGCCATCCATCCTAATTGGTTATTCGTAAAGTTGTTCCCAGAAGGAGGCTCATTATTGGATTTGCCCTTGTCTGAATTTGAGTCGGAATTGCGGGAGGGATTTTCCTTTTGCTGCGATGATTGATTCTGATACTGCTGGAAAAAGCCTTCCAGTGCCTTTGGTATGTCCGGCTTCTGAGGAGGGTGCTTGGAAGACGAGGAATCCTGTTCGTGCTGCTCTACGGGCTTCTTGTTGTCAGTTGGTTGTGTGTCAATGACAGGTTTATCTGCAGCTCTTTCCTCTTCCTTCTTTACTTCCTTGTTGTGGCCATCTGTCTGAAGGGTCGTATTCGGTTTGGATGACTCGGTTGGTCTTGTCGGATTGGAAGGTGCAGTGTTATAACGGATGTGCTTAAGAGGGAATCTACGCGATATACGGGAGGCCACGCGAAGGGAACGAGGGAGCATTGAAAGGAGAAAGGAGGAACGGAGAAGCCGGCTCTTTGGATTTGTTGTCGGAAAATTATCAGCAGACACGCGTCACGTCAATCTATTACATAATCATGATGACTAAACTAGGTCCATAATCCAGTTGAATATTGACGCGTTCACCTCTGTCGGGTGAGAGATCATCAACCAATGCCCACCGTTGAACTCCCGAATAGACGCCTCTGGACAGTTGTGATGTATCATCGCGATTCCCAACACTGAACGCGAAATATAATCATGCTGTGCCGCGGCAAAGAATACCGGTTGTTTGATGGAATATCTGTCCAGTGGTATTTCTGCGTTTCTCGTTCAGTGGACGACAATCGATGCAACAACGGGTGTTCGTCTTGACCTTCATCATCAGTGGCATTGATACCTGAGACGACAGCCTGCCCATCCAACACAGAGATATATCGATGAGCAGATTGCAAGTCACGGGTAATAGTCGTCGACAAACCTTAAACCAGCACAAAGGTGCAGCAAACCCATCTTTGAAGGACAACATCCACTCGTCCCGATGCTACAGGAAATTTTACTCAAACTGTCATACCAACTGAAGGTCTTCCAAGATGAAATACCATGGGCGTAAGGTAGGGCGGTAAGGGGGTCTTTTTGTCTGCCACTAACCATGCCCTAAGTGCTCCAATTGGTGCTACATCTGTAACCCACATCTTAGGATCGAGTGGAAACATTGCATTATATAGCGATTGCATCTGGGCCAAGGTTGTTAGAAGTGATTACTCCGACACAGTGTCGACTTGCATGGTCCGCGAGGATCTTTACAGAATCTTCTTCGGCGAAAAACAGAATATGACCACACAGTTCATATCCACACATTCTTTTAGTCTGAAAAAAATGAGCAAAAGTTGTCAAGTGTCCCAGAAAGTGTCAATTACTGCGACGGCTGTATCTTCCATCTTTTGTTTTGGTCGCGGTGCAGAGTATGGAACGGCAAGAAAAGCGTAACCCCGGAATCGCTCATCGTGGAGATTAGCGAGTCGTGAGGCAATTTTCGAACCTCTGAGGAACGAATTGAGTGATTTCGTCAGCTGGAAGCCTGACATTTTTTATTGCGACGAACATGCCATGTCCAACTACAACTGCTACTTGTATCGCCTCGGCGTTCAGGATGTCAATAATATCCTGGCATATCAGAGTGGGCTTGTACGCCTCGGCATTTGTAGGCTTAGAGGAACCACCGAAACCAAGCAAGTCCGGGATGACGAGACGAAAGCCATGACGTTCCCCGAAGTAGGTGACTTGCTCTTTCCAGATGCTAGATGTCGCTGGGAAACCGTGCAAGAATAGAAGTGGCGGCAAGGTAGAGTCCTTGGCTGCTAGGTGAAAATAGCTGTAGTAAAAGCCACGGGAGGTCCTGAGTGTCTTGTACAATGCGTGGTCCATTGATGCACATGCACGGGAGCAATGCAGGCATACATCAGGACTAGTGTCTTTGGACTATTATTAATGAAGGTTCGGATACGAACCAATCCGTAGGTAGCATGAGTCAACGTTCACCTTGAATGGTTCAAGCTCAAGGTGAAGACTGAGTAAGAGATGATATTGTACTTGTCATTAATATGCGCACACTTCTGGAATCTCTGGCTTCCTGAATTGGTACAATAAGATCTAGAGTACATTCCACCACACATAAAAGTTTAAGTAAATAATGTCTTGACTATCTATACGTGATGATAACAACTTAAAATCCGTATGCTCAACCTCTTACAATTCTGCTTTTCCAAAAGACTTAGACTGTTGTATTCAAGCACATTCTTCTACGAGTGTGTACATATCACTCGCTGCGAGGTCACCTTTTTCTTCTTCAACTTCAAATGCACAGCAATATTGATCTCTATCCAACAACACAAACCCCTTACCATCCGGTGCCCATTTAATGTCCCTTGTATCAAATTTTTCTGAAGCAAGAGGGTGAATGGCAGGAACATACTGCACAGCAAATCGTCTGCTTACTGGCTGGCACACCAATGCATTCTGCTATTTCTTCTTCTTCCCCTCCCTCGCCTAACCACTCATTGCTCCATGTATATACACTAGGACTTCCGCAGCAAAGAATCAAATTGCCTTTACGCACAGGATTCCAGCGCACTTGATGAACAGGTTGAGCATGCAGAAGTACAGAGCGTAACCTCGGGCTAAAACTCTGCGAAAATGTTGGAAAATCAAAAATGTGCACTGCTGTCGGCATACTCTCTGTCTGGGTGATCAGGAAAATGTAAACAAGAGGGGAAAAGTGTTCAACCAGATCTGACACAAAGTAAAGTGCCATTGACGTTCCACTCCATCTGTATTGTCCCGCTTTTTGGATTTGCTTTGGTGGCATCGACCCTGGTGACTGGAATTGTGCACAGCCCTCGCAGCCGTTCATCTGTTTCGTACCCTTCAGTGAACGTAGAAACAGAACGGTAAGATCACACATCACATGAAAGGAAGCCTCGGCCTTCGGTAGCCTCAAGCCACTTGAAAGGCTCTCGCCAAACTGTCTATGGAATAACCGAGTCAGTACTGCTGAAAACCTACATTCAAGAAAAACATACTACGCCATTTGGGACTCGACTTGACAAGTGGAAGGTGACAATTGGCGACCAAGAAAGGTTGTCTAATATATGGATCTATTGGAGTATCAAGATTGATCGGACGGGTACATGGAGAACATTATCAAACGCACATTGTCGTCCCATCCACCAACGGCAAGGAACAGGCCGTTTGGATGCCATGCAATGCATCTGATCCCAAAACCAGGATCGCGATCAGGAGAAAATGTAGCAATAGTACTTCCAGCAAGATTCAAGATGTAGAGTTTATACTGGATTTGAACCTGAGCATCTAACAACTATTGGTTGGATGACCGTCAGACCTCGAAAGGGCCTTCCCACACAGCTAAATGGTCGCCTGTGGGCGAAAGGGATAAAGACGATAGTGATACCGTGGGAAGCGGGAAATTCTGCGCTACACCTCATCACATCTCACCGTTAAAACGCTCAATAATCACTTACCCTGACCAGTCTATAAGATTCAGAAACATCATAGACCCCGAGTGTTTCTTTAGACCTATGACGTTCTGCCAAAACAAAGTATCGTCCATCTGGACGAAATGCATAGCCTGAAGTCGTTTCAATGCTGATACAAGTTTTTTTAACACAGTAAGAATACCTTTGTCCGGATACACAGGGAATTGAATGTACGTAGCAGCTCCCGTTACCAGCGACCATATAGTGACACGTAACTAGGAAGCTAGAGGTTATAATTGAGGAAGTAAAAAAGGCAAAACTGCTGACACCCCACTCAGAGAAACACAAGACAGTCCGTCCGTCCGGAGCCAACTCAGCTGTTACCAATCCTATCAACTTGCGTCAGAGCATTGAACCAGGTATGAGCACATTTACTACCTTCCGCTCCACAATCTATTCGACCCGTCCAATCTTCGTCTTGCAATTTTCTGAGATGGACGACGCCACGTTTAGCGCAGGCCGCAAGGATAATTTCAGAATCACAGGACCACCCTAAATGAGAAATCCATGCCTCATGAGTGGAAGTCGGTATTGGTATTGAACTTGGCTTTGTTTTGAATGTTGTAAGAGACGCGTGGGTAGGTGATCGCGACGCGTCGAGGAGCCAGGTACGTGTAATTTGAAGAGTGTCTGTACGTCTAATGATAAGCCTATCCTCAACGGCAGTAAGAATAAACTGGGCTCCGGGACTGAAAAGGACGAGAGAGGAAGATTGTTTGTAAATTTCAGTGAAATCCATGGGTTGAATAAGTAAGGGGTTGTTTAATCATTGGTTCTTGATTGTGCAGAATGATTATATCAGCATATCCGGGTCACCTTTTAGAGGAGAGCAAAGATGTACAAATAAAACCAGATTTGGCCTTGCCATACCAATTAGTTTTGAAGTCAACATTTTCTGACTTATTCTCAGTCGTCAGCATGCCTCCTATGGCTTTCACTGGTGTCGTTACGAAGGCAGGGTTTATGAGGAAGACTGTCACCGTAACGGTGTCAAGATGGGTGATTCACAAATTGACAGGCAAGGTGAGCTTCTCAGGTTGACAAACTGAACTGACTCTGACTCTTTATCGTGTTAGCGTATCGAGCGGAGTAAAAAGTACCTTGTACATGACGAAAAGAATCGTGGGTTTTATCGATTTCTTGCGACATCCTTGTTCACCCGTTTTCAAATCTAGAACTACGCAAGGATGACACAGTCGTTATTCGCAACTGCCCACCGATTTCTGCTTTGAAAAGATTCAAGCTCGAAAGAATTCTCAGAAGTCCATCTAACGAACGTGATTCTGCACGGCTGTCGTGACAGAGCAACAAGCGTAACTTCGTCATTTTGAGAGCCTCATACTAGTCACTAGCCTTAGCGCCGAACTAACGAAGCAAGGGCTCTGACCGCTTATCATTATATATTCCGGCATGTGGGAAGTATGCCTCAGCGTTGAACGGGCTTTGGAACTTGTTGAGTCTGTGGTTGTTGCAGAGCAGTTTGGATTTCTATAATCTATTAAAAACGTTGAACAGCAGGTATCTACTTGAAACACTTTAATTCGAACCTCTATTTTCTTCTTTTCTTGCTTCCCTTGGATGTCTTTAAGTTGCATCTCAACACGTTTACTGAAAAGAATGAGTAACTGGGCTAAAAAGTGAAGGAGGGTCGCTCACATCTCTGAGCGAATAAATTCCAATCGTGTTTCAACATTGCTCTTTGCTTCTGCCTGATCCTGCTTCACTAGGACAGGACCAACTAACTTGAATACTCTACTTTCCGGTGTCATCAGCGCGAATTCCTATCGAATGGAATCAGCAATCACAAAAGTCCCAAATTATTTCCAACTGACTTTCTTAACAAGCTCATTCTCTGAGAGCTGTGCATCTAACCTCTGTCGTGCTTCAACAGCAATCGATAATTCGCCCTGTATTTTCTGGAATTCGGCGGAAGCAAGTTGGAGGGTAGCTTGCAGAGATTCGGTCATGGTGAACTTGGTCACGACGGCTCGAAATGTTTGTCATCAGCGGGTTCATAAATATTAATCATTTTATCTACGACCATTTCAAGACCTTCTACATATATTAGTTACGTATCGCATGTACATATATAAACTCCAAAAGGGCAGAAACTTTTGGTTTCCTAGCGACTCAAAACTACATTCGACGTTGACGCTCAGTTCCAACTAAAGCAGACCGTAAAGCTATCCGCTTTAAGAGGTGGAAACAACATACCAGCTTGTTGTCGCCGGTATTCTCGTAGATCTTTCGTAGCATCAGGCCCAACGATTTTACCCCAACCAGCCAAGGGAACAACTATGACTGTGGCATTATCTTCTCCACCGAGTTCTTGAGCAAATGCAAGAATTCTCTCCGCCGCAGCTTTCGGGTCCCGCGCTTCCCTAGCAAGGTCAACAACCTCCGCATCTGAAAGGATTGATGATACACCATCGGACACAAGAACAATGTATGCCCAGTCCTTCCCTAAATGGAAAATGAAGTAAAGTCTCTCATATCACGAGATTCGAAGAGCGTCACCATCTAAAAGCTTAGTCTGTACTTGAGGTTCAGGCGTCACACCATACTTTTTGAAGCGCAAGTCTCCAAGGCTAAACCAGAACATTAAATCAGATGATCGAATTTTATCATAAAGCGAGAGAACAGACCATCGAGTATTTGCCAAGGCCCCCATCCATCTGGGTGAACATCAGAGATTGATTCAGCAAAATACGCCAAAGCAGGAAGACTTTTCAAACTTTACAGAGCATATAGGCATACCTTGATTCACCGAATGAATCCGTAATGAGGGAAGCACCCATCATGCGCCGTAGTCGGATAGACTCTACATGCGCATCAGCATGGTGGGTTTCAGTCATTGGAATGACTCGGCCAGCGTTGACTGAACACAGCAATACACGTGTATCCCTGAGAAGATAAGTTGCAAGCAGTTTCAAACCACAAAGGTCTTACCCGCAATGTGCTACCGTGAGCACCAATCTCTCAGAAGAAAAGAAAGGCGTAGCAGGGGCATCGAGAGAATGTAGAAGGACAACTGATGCTGTTGCGCCGCATGATTGGGAAACCGGATCTGAGGACAAATTTCGGTCCACCTGTCAAGTGAAGCGATTATAGACGTGTACAATTGTGCTTTGGAATGACGCGCCTCAAAAAATGCCTCTGTAGCACGAGCCTCAAGATCCAATGCGGGTGTACTATCCGTACTGATTATCCAGGGTGCGAGAGCGCCACCTTTGAATCTCCTAAAGTACCCGCCCAATTCTTTGGCCCATGCAAAAAGTTCAGGTATCGCAGTTTTATTGGCCGACTCAAAAATCCCATGCAACTCCTGGCGTAAATATTGCGATACTGCTGAACCTCCATGCCTGAGTTTGTGAGCACATCTTGAAAACGAAGACAAGAGAGAAACCAACCCATCATAAATACCAATAAATGTAACTTGTCCGGACAATACATCTCCAACCTTGCTGGGATCCCAGTCGATGCCAAAAGTTTTTTTGATGCTAAGACGAAGTTCGTCTGCGTTCAGGGAGAGAGTTGCGTAAGCGTAAAAGTCTTCTTGGTGGCTTTACATTGAAGTGTTGTAAGATAGGAATATACAACCGAGCCAACCGCGTACCTTCTGTTGCCTCGAGAATTGGCAACACCAATGACCTTGGGCGAATTCAATGGTATTCGAATGATGCCGCCTGTTTCCCAAGTCAAAGTAGAATGGACGCCTACTGGATTGAGTGTACCTTGTGTAGCAAAACGTACATAATCATGGTATCTTGCAGAGTGACGAACGGCTGTAATGGAGTTGCGAATTTGCAGCAGTCGAAGAGCCATTCACTTGGCAGCCACGCATCCCAACCCGCGGAGGGTTCAATTTCGGTTGACTGATATGGATGTCGTGCATCTGATCGCGACGTCGTTCCGGGAATGTCGTAGTTTCACACACGCTCTTCGGATCAGATTCAGCCGGCTCTTTGAACACATATCTGACTTGTTCCTTAGCCTTTTGACGCTTACCTGGGTTCATTCAAGCTATACGGACTGACAGGGAACGCATATGACACTTCGCCATTGATCTTTTATGTAACATGGGCGGAAACCAGTCCCTACCCAAGATAACTGCGCAAGATCGTGCTATATTAGAGTGGGTATTTGCTCCGTTGCTCCTTCCAGCGGTACAGTCTTCTCATATATCTATGGAACTAGCCTCAAGTTGCAGCGAGATAAACTGCGGCAGTATCAAAAGAAGGTATTGTCTGGTATCGTCTGGCTGTCGCATGAGTTGACCTCATGAAGATACAAGTGATACTCGACAAGGAACACACAATTGCTAAAGCTCATCTCGCTGCTGGCCAGAAGGACCGGGCTGTCATCGCTTTACGACGGCGAAAGTATCAACAGAGTCTGCTACTCAAAACAGATAGCCAATTGGAAAATCTCGAGCAACTGGTATGCGGGCGTCTTTTCTTTTTGAACTGAACACAGACAACAACTGGGAATAGGTTTCTACGATTGAGTTTTCTCTAGTGGAGGTGTCTGTACTTCATGGACTCAAACATGGAAATGAGGTTTTGAAGGAGATTCACAAAGAGCTGAATGTTGAGTCAGTTGAAAAACTGTTGGAAGAGACGCAAGAAGCCAGGGAATATCAAATAGTGAGTGGTCGGACATCGCTGTTCTACTTAGAGGAATTGATTATGCTACAAACAGGAGATTTCAGAAATGCTCTCAAATACCCTGACTCTCGACGAGGAGGAAGCTGTCCAGACTGAGCTATTGGAACTAGAAGAACAACATGTTTGTTCAAGCAACTATTTCATACAGCCTCAACAACTAATTCTTGAATTTAGCTCAAAGCTTTACCCCGACTTGCTGAATTGCCTCAAGTGCCAGCATCAGAACCGGTTAGCGAAACGCCAGTCAGTTACACGCGCACCGAGTCTGATGCAACAAGGGCCAAGGTGCTTGTGGCGGCATGAGCTCATCCTTCATCTGTTGTCGTACACAGATAATATGCACCTTTCCATTATAATAAAGAAGATATGTACTACCACCCCGAAAAGTCTCCAAAACCCGTTTTTCGTTTCTTTCTTTGTTCGTCGGTTGCTCCACTGCTAGCCATTGTAACCTGTGGCCGCTTAAGATTCAAATATTTTCCAATACCCCCACTTTCAGCGGCATTAGCACTGTCTGACCCTACTTTAGCACCGAACCAGTTCATTTCATCGTTTTCTTTCTTCTCAGAGGAAGTGTCTTTGTTCCCTTCCTTGGACTGAGCTTTCTTTGCTATTTTATTGGCCAGACGCTTCTTATAATCATCAAATGGATCCTGATAGCTGATTGGACGATTAACAATGAGTAAGGTGGATACAGTAGAAGCCCACAACAACTCAGGACTCACATCACAACTTCATTTATACGCACACTTTTGGCGGGGCGCTCTGTTCCTTCTTTGAGTGGAAGTTTTTCCAGGAGATCTAGAATCCCTTCTCCACCAACAAGTTTACCAAACACCGTATGCTTCTTGTCAAGATGGGGTACAGCCTTAAAAGTGATATAAAATTGAGATCTAGATCAACTCATTAGAGCCATGGTAGACGAGAGCGAAAGCAATATTCACCCATTAGTAGCAGGTCCTTTGTTTGCCATAGCAAGGACACCACGACCGTCATGTTTTGCGGCACCTTTCAAGTCATGTTCGTCCCTGAAAGGCGTTCCCCAATAAGACTCTCCGCCTGCACCAGTACCTGTCGGATCTCCTGTTTGAATCTGCATATCTAAGGATATGTATGAATGGAATCATTGAAACAAACCCCACCATAAAACCAGGCACCAGTCGATGAAACAAGCAATTATTATACTTCCCCGCCTTGGCAAGCATAAGGAAGTTGTAGCACGTTTTTGGCGCCTAGCTAGAATCAGAAGACAATCGTCAACAAGTGTGAAGAAACGACTCACTTTTTCGCAGAAAAGTTCTAGATTCAGACTTCCTCCACCTAGGTTGGTCACCAAACGAACATATGCACGACGCTTGCCTACATCTTTCTCCTTCCCTTTACCTTTGACAGGATTGGATATATCTTCAAACATTAATTCCTCCTGCTCAACAAGCTTGGTGAGAAAAGTCATACGGGAACATGAGTAAGACAACGAACTTCGTCCCAAAGAAGCCGGGAACTCGTTGTCGAAGGATCCACAGATGTCGAGGTAAGAGAAGCACCTGGCAGTCCACTAGAATACGGAGAAATATTCCCTTGAGATGAACTGTGAGTCATAAATATGGTGTTCAATGTGTCAACATACAGGGTACAACGGCCTTTGCCTTGACAGCAGTCACACCTCCCGGAACGGCGGGTTTGAGTTCGGCGCTTTTGGAAGTACTTTCATGCTTCAAAGGAATAGCCACCGCCGACGCTGTCGACGTAGGAACGGACGCTTGTGGTAGACCATGCGGGTTCTGTAATGTTATTACATCTTGCCTGTCTCGAGTTCAGTTTTCGTCCTCATCAACCGGATGTGACTAACTTTTTGAAGGCGACATCGCTGACCAAATCTCTTCCGCCTTTGATGCTCTCTGCGAGGTACACATTCCCAGTAGTAGCTATTGCTACGATATGCGAATGCTCGCTAAAAGGCTTGAACGATATGGGGTCATAAATCTCTCCAGAAGCTTCTTTACACGAATAGTGGAGAGTAATGAGATCTGTAGGTGCAAGAGGCTCTTTGGTGATAGGATGCGTATTGTTATGTTGCCTAGAAAAAGTGAGTACAGAAGTAAATAAAATGAATGAAAATGTGGCTCTCACTTCAACCAAGGAATTATGTTGACGAGATCAAAAACAGTGCCTGTTCCATCGCTATTTCGTGCGCACACAGGATGAGTGAACTGCTGGAAAGAAAGTGCGCATGAATCAAAAGGAGTTCTGTTGCCAGGATGAGGTACTTGAACTTTGCTGTGATTGATATGGGGATTTGAGATCGTAAAAGAAGTATATATGACGTACGCCTTGTATCCAGAGGAGGCCGAATGAGAACCAAACTGACCCGTGTGTTCTGCGTGAGTGATATACAACTTGTTAGAGTTTCCGTGACCCATGGTGCAAGGATTCGTTGTACGGACTTTGTGGCAGTGCAAAAAGCCATGCTTTCTATCGCTCCTCGGCACAACATTTTCCTCACCACTTCTCTGCTGAACAGAGCTCCTCACAAGGTCTTTTTACTTAGGACTACAAGGCTCAAGCCGGCACGCCAATTTAATTCCACGGAGCATAACAACCCCTCAAAGAACACCATAAATATTGTCCCATCTTTCCGCGGCCTTGAAGCCAACCAAGTTGACCTCATAAAAAAAGGGCAGGCTCAACTGCTTTCTGGACAGGACAAGAATGATACTAGTCAGATTTTAGAAGCACTGAGGCTCCTTGACGGTGGACAGCTCCTCCATGCCCTTCCACCACCGCAGGTTGAACAGAGTTTGCAATATTTACTGAAAGACTTGTCTGCTGGTAAATTAAGCCGTTCTGATGAAGAACTGTACACGCGTATCGCTTTACAGACTGCGAACTCTGCGACTTCTTCGACCGACGCCTTATGCGCATTTTTGCTCTTGCGTCTTAGGCAACAAGATTTTACGGCTGTCGTTAAACTTTATGGCGAGTATTTGGAAGGTTCAGGAGGGGGAAAAAGTCGGGAAGCTGGCGATGATGAAGACGAGTTCATCTCACAGGATACTGGGTTGGTTTCTGACGCATATGACAAAGGCGCGAGGATCATGCCGGGACGCATGACCCTACTCCTCATCGCCATTGCAGCACATGCAAGTCAAGACGCTTTCAAATCTGCATTAAAGACGTGTTTGAAAGCAGGCATACGGTTTCATCCTCCCAGTGTTGACTCGTTCCTTGCTGCTAACTTTGCGCACGATCCCGCCTTTGTGGAGAAGTTCACGCGCTTCATTTCTCGGCTGGACGTGGCTCGGATGATTTCCAATCCCTCCTCACTTTCAAAGCATGTCATGAATTTGGCGACTAACAATTCAACGAAGCCGCTTGAGAGGTTGTACACATCTATTTTTCTGGGGCTCTTCGGACCAGACGCCTATATCGCTCCCGAACCAACTAGAAAGACGGCAGAAAAAATTGTTGCGTTGACCGAAGTCGTTTGGGCGACTTTCCTCTCCGCTTTTCTCAGAACTCGGCGCCGCGACCTCGCATCCAAAGTTTGGTCAGACCAATTAGAACTTGGCATTACACCTGGAGTCTCATTATGGACAACCCTTATCGACTCTTACGGTGCTATCAACGAAGCTGATAACGCTGTCGCTTCTTGGAACGTGATGCAGGCTGAGGGAGTTCAGCCTGATGCCCTTACATACCGAGCATTGATTGCTGCATTATTCAAAGGTCGCCAGCGTACCGAGGCCCTACGATTCTTCCAATCTTTTCAAAATTTGCCTTCTCAGGGGGCTCTTAAGGGGCACTTGCTTTCAGTGTACAACACTGTAATTGATGGCCTTTTGTCTTTCAAGGACGAATCGGCAGCTCAGGCCCTCTTTGAGAAGATGGAAGAACAAGGCCCGAAGCCTGATGTCATATCGTACAATACCTTTCTAGCCTACTATGGGCGGCTCGGAGATTTTAAGGGACTTGCTCGCATTGTTGGTCGCATGGCAGAACTCAAAATTGTGGGAGACGTTTACAGCTTTTCTACTATTCTTTCTGCATTGCTTCGTGCCGGGCGAGATGATGCGCCAGACATCATGATCGACATCATGAGAAAGCAGGGAATTCAGCCCAATGTTGCAACGTACTCGACAATAATCTATCATCAGATGCAGACCCCAACACCAAAGACTTTCGAGGCCGTGATGCGACTGTTACATCGGATGGAGGAGGATGCGGCGGCCCAACCAAATGTGAAGACTTATACCTGCATTTTAGCGGGTCTCGATCGAATGGAGGATGGAGATTCTAGACGTAAGAACGAGTGGCAGAAAGAGATTGTATGGCACATGAAGAAACGTCGCATCAACCTGAACGAGGCGACATATAACATATTAATCAGCTCCTCCTTGAAGCTTCCATCGTCACAAGGACTGCGGCAAGCCCTCTCATATTACCGGGAAATGCGACGACGAATGTTGATAAACGACACTACCTGGTATGTTCTAATCCTGGGACTTCTACGGAGGCAAAGTTGGGCAGTAGGAGAAGAATTGATCTCAGATATGTTTGCGTCTGGTCATCGACCTTCAGACGCAGTCAAACATATGGTAAACAAATTCCAGCGAATGAAAAATGATAATATACAAGTCAATTAATGTCAAGTCAAATACATTGCTGTGGTAGCATCGAGATTATTGAGATGGATCATCGTACTTTTCTGGTAAGGATAGACATTGAATACAAAGAATTTCGCCTTCTGACCTGTCGACTCACCGCTCTCCTCTTCGTCTGTGTCAGCTCCAGAAGAAGGCTCTTCCCAATCCAAGGCGAAGATAGCGCGCATAGGCTGCAGTTCTCGATGTGAGATGTCTGATCTAATAGGACAAGAGTATACAGACCCCATTGACTCCAACGACGACCCAGGTATTTCCCAAAAAAGGGCAACACTACGACAGAGACGAGCAAATGTAGTTGTTGGACAGTTTCTTCCCACTCCTGCTGTGCGAGCCTATATTCTTCCTCAGAGTCATAGGTAGAGAAGTCGTCGATAGAAGCTTGGGACGGTGGCATGGGGGTTGTTACTTGACAGCGATCTGCCGAAAAGCATATCATTAGTTTTTGATTGCAATCAAATTTGCTCATTTCCCCTCCATCCCCCCCACCAATGCATCATGGTGGAGATTCATACTAACACTCGTCGATGGCTTGTGGGCCAACCATTACTCTATGCGATCTCTATATTCGCCAGTATTGGCGTCTTTCTGGTCAGTCGTCCAGTCAATTCTCCCCTCTAGTTGCTTGGTCCTAACACGTTGCAGTTTGGCTATGACCAAGGGTAAGCTCTTGCGCATTCAAGTTCCTTTCTTTTGAGTTTCAGCAATGTATTGTTAGTGTCATGAGTGGCATAATCACGGGCCCTCATTTCAAGGCTTACTTCGACTATCCAGGGCCTATTGCCCTCGGTACCATGGTTGCTGTACTCGAAGTTGGTGCATGTGGTCTGTAGTATTTTCTGTGATCTGGTTTGCATTTATTAATGGATATCCTCTCAGCCACTTCGATTGCAGCTGGCCGTGTTGGAGACATCAATGGTCGCAGAGGGACTCTCTTCGCTGGTGCTGTCGTATTCACGATTGGAGGCGCTATCCAAACCTTCACGACTGGCTTTTGGTCTATGATTATCGGGCGTCTCGTCAGTGGCTTTGGTGTTGGTCTTCTCTCGTACGTATTTATCCCATGTATATCGGAATTCCTCCAACCTGTCTCAGCACCATCGTGCCAATCTACCAAAGTGAGATATCACCACCAAATCATGTACGTTCAAATCTCCGCTCCGATAGATTCAACGTCTGACTTCATGGCAGCGTGGTGCGCTTGCTTGCATGGAGTTTACCGGTAATATCATCGGCTATTCTTCCTCGGTGGTATGGGCCAATTAAGACATTTTGACCTGACTGATACACTTCACACAGTGGACGGACTATTTTTGTTCTTTCTTAGAGTCAGACCTCTCGTGGCGGATACCATTGTTTGTCCAGTGTATTATTGGACTTATTCTGGCGCTGGGTTCACTCGTTATGCCAGAAAGCCCACGGTAATGCTATTCCTCCATCCGATCAATGTAATTCTGATAATTCATAGGTGGCTTATCGACAATGACAAAGATACAGAGGGAATGCGTATACTTGCGGACCTTCATGGAGGTAGCCTCACTAATCCAATTGCCGTTGCTGAGTTCAAAGAGATCAAGGACAAAGTGCAAGAGGAGGTGCGTCTTGGCGATGAATTCATAATTTCATCATCTTACAGCTTTGTTCTGTTCATTAAGCGTGATTCCGGCGAAGTACGCTCTTATCATTCTATGTGGAAGAAGTATCAACGCCGGGTGCTTCTTGCAATGTCATCTCAGGCCTTTGCACAACTTGTTCGTCATTATTCTTGCTTGTCATTCCATATATCACTGATCTCTGGCAATAGAATGGAATAAATGGTTAGTGACTGTTGTAATTAATCACTGAGATGTGACTTCTTAACGGAAGATTAGTGATCTCTTACTATGCCCGTATGTCCTTTGTTCCCTTCATCTCATTGTTGCTTAATCAATCATCGCAGCTCGTGTCTTTGAAGGTACATCTACTTATTGGTTCTACTTTTCCCGAATATTGAACGCAGTGTCAGAGGCTGGCTGGATTGGTCGACAAGCTATACTAATGACGGGTTTCAATTCTTTGATCTATATTCTGAGTTCGCTACCTCCGTAAGTATACTGAACTGCAATCGACCCGGCTGATATCTACTCTTCTCAAGTTGGTATCTCGTAGATCGGTGGGGGAGACGTACCATCCTTCTTTCTGGTGCTGTCATAGTATGTGACCGATTCCTTGTGCTATTATTATTTACCTGAATGTTACTCATTAGATGAGTGCTGCTCTTGTTGCCACTGGCTGGTGGATGGCTCTAGATGTACCTCGAACACCTAATGCCGTTGTCATCTGTGTTATCATCTTTAATGCTGCTTTTGGTTACAGGTTGGAATTGACATTACTTTGTTTCATGTTACGTCTGTACTCATTTACTTTGTAGTTGGGGCCCTGTGCCATGGCTCTATCCTCCCGAAGTTTGTATTTGCGGACAAAATATTACCTTCGCCCCTAATACGTCGATCAGATTATGCCACTCTCCGTCCGAGCAAAGGGTGTTTCTTTGTCGACTGCCACGAACTGGCTGTTTAATTTCATTGTTGGTGAACTAACGCCTTATCTGCAAGAAACCATGGGCTGGCGACTCTATCCCATGCACGGATTCTTCTGCGCTTGCAGTTTTGTTCTGGGTATGTGAAACACCTTTTCTCCTTCAATTTATGTAATAAAAATCAACATTGTCAGTGTACTTCTGTGAGTCTTCTTTCTGTGAACTCAAGAGTTCCTTACGAAGTATATTTTTACAGTATACCCAGAAACAAAAGGTGTTCCGCTTGAGGAGATGGACGCCATCTTCGGCGAGGGTGCGTAGCATTGTTGACCTCGACAACTGCATTGTTTAAATTTTGAAACAGAGGAGCGAGAAGAACAGCTCGATAACGAATCAGAGAGGGCATCACTGGTATCAAACAGCTTGCCGACTGACCACCAGACGATTCGCTCAGTTCCGCGTCCTAGCAACAATTTCAAAAACTCCAGCTGGTTTGGTGGACTGTTCAATCGTAGAGTTGGCAACTATGAGCCCATATCGGCTGGATGAGACGTTCGTCTCGTACTGAAGAATTCCTACGGATGTTGTATCACTCTGCAACATAAATACCATTAGAATGATATGCATTTTTCTCATTTGACCAGCCATAAGCCGTTTATCATCAATCAAAACGATCTTCAAGATCAACTATAAGAGTTGAACTTCAGTCCGCCTATCACTGCAATCAAGATATATTTCTTTGCATGTCTCCGATTTTGCGTTTAATCACGAATTGGTTTCGTTGTAATTTTTCTTTTTTTCACTGTCGGTTACAGTGCAGTAAAATTCTAACCTTCCTTGGAACAAGCCAGTCTAACAACTTCGAATCTCCAAGGAGTCGGCCAATAACAAGTACAAAGGAACATATATATATCCTCTAGATACTGCCCAGGTTTGAGGGACATTAGATGGCTAGTGGAAAGAGTGACGAATCTGCCAAATCTGAGGTCTTCTCATGAACTTATATTTTAACAATTTTTCATCTTTCTGCTTGATATTCTTAGATTTATATGTTCAAAAGTATATGTTCTTATTCATCTTGTCTCTCTATAATGGGGTTCCTATGTAGACATAATGTCGGGTGACCCTCGAGCATGACACATCGTTGAACGTGTCTATGTGCTTTTCTAGATCAACATTAATCCCTCACCATATCTCTGTGCCACATAACCCTGACAGCACAGACCACAAAGGTCCCTTTCATCGTTAAGAGCGTCTTGAGGACATTCAGGATGATAATGAAGGGAATGACCAACTTTCTTCCGGATGTGTCCGGAACGATATTCTTGATATTTCGTACCTCTTCCACATTCGTAAATAGCCTGAAATAATGGTTCTTCATGCAATTTACTTGGAACGAATTCCAGATTTCCAATTGGCAAAAATGTGACGAGTGTCTTTGTATTCAGAAATGCAAAGTCCAAAGGGTGAGAGACATTCGAGTACGCCACGGAAGCGTTTTGCCACAATACAGCAGATTCATTGCATTCCGCTCCTCAGAGTCAACTCAGGAGACAATGCGTTGCAGCACATCACCGATTGTGAGTATGTCTATGATCATTGCCGACTGCCAAATGGTCTAAGTAGATTTATTGATTCTCCTGAGAATCTCTTCGAGTGTTACATTATTTCTTCCAAGTTGCTGGTATCTTGAAAATGACGTCTGCCCACTTTACTAATCGTCCATCCTCCCAGTCTTCAATGTGTGATATACCAGAGCTTCCACGCCGCCCCTTCGCAATTTCCAAACGCTTCTCGGCATCGCACCAGAAAAGGACCCACGATCCCATCCTGAGGTGACCAGTACTCCGTTCGAAGTACCACTTATTAACCGGATTATCGGCTCTACTGCGCCATACCAAATCACGGCCTTCACCCTTTCCGCCTTTCCCTCCATTGGGATTGGCAGAGAAGGGCAAACCAAGCCCATACGACTCGTCGTGCAAAGCGACCCACAAAAAATCGACGGTGCCGTCACCCTGATGGCTAGGAAGAACAGCAAACTTGTCAAGGTAGGTGATTGGGGTGTCAAGGCCTGGGCATTCTTCTTTAGTCACGATGGCTGCGCCGGCATAGTCACCAGCGAGAATGACATAATCGAGTGTTCTCTCTAAACGGCCATAAAAAGCATCCTGGTCAAGGGTACGACGGAAAGAATCTTCCAATAAACGATTCATTTTCTTCCGGTCTATGTCAGCGAAATCTCGAATAACTTGTATCGGCAGGCCACGCCGCAATAATGTAGGTGTACTGGGTGTAAGTTTTCGGTTACCCTGAAGCAAAGCATGAGGTAGGCTTGAACTAACGGCCGGCTTGTTGGTTATAAGATTTGCGATGAGGGAACTAGGAGACCGATGGGAAACCATGACAGCGGAGGAAGTCGGAGGCATGTACGCTAAACATGTGCGAGCAAGGGACAGATTAGAGAGCGCGGTTGGGTGAGAATGGTGCCAAGGTGGATGAAAAGTCTCCTGGATGTGTAGATATTCGGATTCAAGGTTGATGAGGAGGTGAGGATATCCATTGCGAGCGTAAGATGGGACGCCACCCTCGCGATTAATAACCATAAGTCGTAATGGGGTAAGATCGACGTCTTCAAGAACGTCATCGTGACCAACTTGTTTGTGACGATCCTCTGCGGCAGCCTCAACCATACCACGAGCCAGACCTGCGATAACATCGTTCGCATCGATGCGGATGGAGCGACAAAAGGAGTCCAACGCAAAGGGAGAGATCACGGGGATCTCTCCCGCTCTCAGAGCAGAACGGATTGGAATGAGATCAGAATCTATGGTGTGAGATTCAGGAGGCCAAATTCCATTGGTGGCTACGGTCTTATCGGCGCCAGGCTTTGGCCCGAGCCTTACAATGGCACCAACTACTGGCCGAGCTCGAGCCCCATGCTTTTCCAGACTTGTCACAACGCGCATCGTTTCTTCTATGATCGATGATCGTTCATCTTGTTCCCCCCGATGTAGCTCATCATTTTCGACAACGATGACACTGACGAGGCCGAGTTTTTCCAAGTACACCAAGCCACGAGTGATGCTATCTAGCTGCACATCTGTAAACGGACCTTGGATTTTGACTAGAGCGGTGCGGCGAACGACAGGATTCAGAATGGAAGCAAGGATCGGGCTCGTTTTGGGGAGTTCAGGGATCGGGATTGTCTGTTGTGCGACCCGTACGATAGGCGATGGAGAAGCGAGGGTAGAGGTTGAAGGCGTTTGAATTTGAGGACGTGGACCAAAAGAAGCCAGATATGATCGTGTATCCCTCAGTGATGGATTGGCTCGTAGGATTGAGAGGAAAAAATCCTGTGCTCAGCCCATCAACAGATGCAGTAGAGAATGAAAATCAACGAACATTCTCGGATACAGGCCCATCCTCATTATCGACTACAGGCTGTCGGAGACCACGGATTGTCTGTTGTATTTACAGACAGTCAGTGCATGATGGAGGACGGCTGGATAGATGCGAACAGCATAGAAGGCCTTGAAGGTCTGCATGCGTCGGGTCTTAGCGGAAACAGCGACCAGGCTACGAGTACATGTAGCATGTGGTATCATGTCAGGAGGAACAGGGGCACCGGAAAGTAAAGGAAGGGTGTTGACTCATGGACAATGGGGGGTGCTGTTATATATGTTCCTTAAACCCTGAGAGTAAAATTATCGAGTGTCTGATTCTGGCAAGTATTTATCTGATAAGATTATCTTGATGGTCCTTGCCGTTCACTGAGCAAATAATTCCCTCAGCTGTGAATCTGCTATTGGGTACCATCTCTTACTCGGAAAACTTCATTGCCACAATGAACTCAGAGACCGCGAATAGCTCATTTCCCGCAAGGTTAATGCCAAGAAGCGCGCTTTCCGTTTGGCTCTCCGCTGTTACATCAAGCACTGCACACCTTCTACACAGCGTGCGATGTGCTATTGGCCCATTACAGCGTTACAAGAGATCCCATGCATTTGCCGTGATACTGGATAACTCCATTGTGGCAGTGCCTATCATTTTCAGGGGCTCACTTCACCTTGAGAAATTACACTACACGAGTTTTCTAGCAACTATGTATGTGCGCGTCTAAAATGACAGCGCTTGGCACTTAGACTTTTCTATGATGTCTCTCCATGACAGGATGGAATGCCATGCCCCAAGGACGACAAACACGCACTAAGATGAGATGATCTTCGCTGCACATAACTGTCATGTCGAAAGTATTTTTCTATATTCAACGCAGACAAAAGCATCGAAATTTTGGGCTTCCAAAGACGTCGCGAGCTTCAAAAATACTGGTTTAAGGATTAGACACTTACATTTGCTGATACATTCAGTAGTCGCGCGTGATAATCCGGGCTGATAGAGTGACTATGTCAGGAAGTATTCAGTGACATTGATTCGATGCTGGCGAAAGGTAGAGATAGGGATGACTTGAAAGGGAAAGACTTAGTGAGACCGACCGCGAGACAGTAGGAAGATATTGTATTTCTTGAGCGCCGGTGAGAGAAGGGAGGCCGAAAACACACTATAAGGGACTGAATAAGTGCAGGAGGCATATAATACAGAACGGAATTTGTGGAATAGGGATGGTGGGAGGGATATAAAGTCCTGTACATGTTATCATAGCAGTATTCCATCACCACAAGCTCCATCAACCTACACTGCAATCATAGAGCCCAGTACTCCACACTCCCTTACAATATCTGAATGTGTCCTAGACTATGATATATTGCTTCGAAATGCATGCACTCACTGCATTCTGCCTTGCCCTTCACCATCTTCAGGCTCATTTGTCTCAAGTCATTGCTACATCTGCAATTCCTATCACACCAGTCCTTGAGGCACATCCTAAGCTTGCAAAACCCCATTAACACATGATAGATACACCATCTACCTGAAGAACACACCGGGTTCTGCAGAAAGAAAACGAAGACTTTCAAAAAAGCCTCCAAGCAGCAAAAACTCACATTCATGCATGCAATACGATGTTAGAAAGTGACCGTGCACAGCTAGTCCTTCAAATAAGACTTCACAAGCTCTCTTCAACCAAAAAAGAATGATTGCATATTGCTACTAAATGGCTGAGGCACAGGTTCTGTCCTCTGAAGCCTTTGTGCAGAGAATCTAGAGACAAATAGAGCGGAAGGAGGCTGAGGCAGCTCAGAAATTGAAAATTCCCAGTTGAGAGATGCAAAGAAAGGATGCATCGGCAGCAGTGGAGGAAGAGTAGTTGAAGATCAAAGCAGATCATGATTTGAACAAAAGAATCAGAATGCGCACAGTTAGCATGAGATGGAGTGCCCAAAAAGAACAAAAAAAACTGGTGAAAGAGGCCATTGAAGTCAATGAAGTCCAAAGTCCCTTTCGGTATCGAGGACAAGCCAACGATTCAAGATGAGGGAGCCCATATGAGGACGATGATTCACCTTCGGGAATCGGAACGATGTCCCATCAATGCATGTCACACCGACACCGTCCCCCAAGGAAACGATATTACGTGACATTTCAAACCCTATACATAGGATTTCCCTTATAACGCTTCTTCATATGTTTATCTCATTCTAAGCAGCCAGATACCTTCATAAATAGCCTGCATATGAGTTCATCTAGTCAGAAGTTGAAATTCTGGAATACTTGATTTTTTATAAAATTTTTATAATCCGGTGTCCCAAGAATGTATGGAGAATGTCACGCGCCGCTATACCATACGTGATAATCATAAACTATGATAAGTTGTTTTTGATATACTCTAGACCGGACATCACACTGCACTGCTCCTTCAAAGATGTCTCCCAAAGGCCGTAACTACATTTCAACCAAGGTCAAATATTCAAATTATTAGAGTGAGTCCTGCCCAAATAGTGATCCGATTATCCAGTTCTACCAACAAGATCTTGTCCGGCGAGCCGGCCCTAACCAGTCACTTGGAATTGTTCTGGTACGCAGATTGTGTGCCCAGCGCTCAGGGCCCAAACCATACTCACTCGGCCATCCTTGTTTACAGAGATGTTGGCACGACGCCGAAGATGTTCCACCTCAGACTGCATTGGCGGATCCCATGATGCGGCCATTACGGCCTGGGGAAGTAGGCGTATCTTTTCTGGCCGATGGCGGAGAGAGAGAAATACTTCCCGAGTCAGAACTAAGGCTCATTGATCGGAGTATTCAACCAGGCGACTTCTGCAAAAGATCAATTGACGACGTTCAATCTGGTGTTGTCACCAATATCCATATCAGAGGTCGTATACAACATGTCATTAGCGGAGAGTCGGTTGAAGGGTGGAAGGCACTTGAAGATCTCGAGGCGAGATTAGATGCAGAAATTGGCGACTATGTGGTTTATGATGATTGGATTGGCCAAGTGTGCATTCTATCTGATGCCTCCTTTCTCCTCTAATCCTAGTCTTTTCTAGGTTATAGAGGTATGCAATCGTCTGCAGGGTCATTGAGGTGGTAATTGATTCGCTCAGCTTTTCGACGAATCTTTGGTCGAAATCTCAAATGGTCAACTCATAAGGCTTCCCGAGCTCAGTTCTCGTCTTAGCATTGGAGAGAAGGGAAATGTCAGTAACGCAAAGAAAGTGTCATCACCTTCACTTGACGACCAACGTGTTATAGGATATTATACCCTCTCCCTCAGCCAGCATGTACAACTTCTTCGGCTCGTTTTTCAGTGCTGGTGGCAGCCGCATAGACGGCGTTGACACAGTCATCGATGTCCAACACACAGTATATGCAGTTGCGTGGTTGGCTGTCAGTCAAATGGCGAGTAGCTGCTAGATCATGTTCGGGGGGTGCCTCAAGGTTAATATCTCACCAGATTGACCCCACGGTCGCCGAGACAAAAACACGGCCTCAGAGGTTTTGGGCAGGAAAGGATATAGGAAAATTGACACTGATTCGAGGTCACTCCGATTTAGAAATGCGTGTGGGGGATCGTGTCCGTTTGAAAGACAACACTGCCACCCCGTTTACAATACATCGCAGGGATGACACAGATGCACTTCTCGAAGTGCGCCTATTCATCGTGACTGAAACAGAAACAACCCTTGACGTTCTGTGGCAAGACGGTACGAAAGAAAGCCTTAGATCAACAGAGGTCATTCCTTACCTAAATCCTGACGAATACGACTGTTGGTAAGGCGATCAACGGCATAATTCCTAAATCACTGTAGCTGACACTACAAGGCCCGGTGACCACGTTGTTTGGAGAAGTGAAGATTCTAGGAGGCATGCCATTGTTCAATCCGTCAACGCGACCGATAGAATGGCCAAGGTACTACTACCAGACTCGAACACAATCGAACTTGTATCAGTTTTAGAACTTGACCCTCATGGTACATCGGATCCGAGCGCTGCATTCCCACTTTCAGCATCAGATGGTCTAGGTGTCTGCCGAGGTGATTTTGTATTCGTCCATCCCGACGGTGCCACAAACGGCTTCAAAAAGCCGACAGTACCGAAGATCGGAGAAGTAGAACACTGGGTACGCGAAAATCCTGTCGTTAATGGCCAATTAGGAGGATGGAGAAAAGAAATGGCTGATATTGGGGCTGCCATTGCAACTCGACGTGCAACGGGAGAATCCCCAGAGACTTTCACGATGATTCATTTGGCTGAAGGAAGTGGTACATCTACGTGGATAGGTGAAGTCACTGAGGTATGTCGCATTACTGATTCCCAGGATATTTTCTTGAACTCCGGTATCTTTAGCTTAAGCTCGATGGATCTATAGAGGTGACACATCCAGATTCCACGGTCAATTTCTATCCACTAGAACGGTTGACTAAATTATACGATGGGATGGAGCAACTAGAGAATGCTTTCTGGGGAGACGATGGAAATTCTTACGATGGACACTCGGGAGACGAAGGCGAGCAGATCTGGTCCATGGACGAAGATGGTGTCTGGCAACCCGACCTTAACGGTGGTGATTGGGAAGATTACGAAGACGATGAAATGCAAATGGATTCTATGGACGTTGATTCTACCGGGTGGGCAGATGAATCAATGGATACGTTCATGAACAAGTCTGAAATCCCTACAACCGAGGCCTCTTTAGCTCAGAATGCGTGCCCACCGCCTCTCAAGGATTTCGATACCGCAGATGAATGTACTATAGGGACTACAATGGCCTGGAATCGCTTTGAGATCCTCTCAGCAGCACCGCTCGACCACGCATTCATCTCTTCGCCTCCCGCTCAGCCGTCAAAATCGTTCCTCAGCCGTCTGGCGAAGGAATACCGTGTCCTTTCCAGCAGCCTTCCAGGTTCGAAAATTGCTATGTTCCATTCTTTTGTGTCTGACTCTAGTCAGATACAATAATTGTTCGAGCTTATGAAGATCGCACCGATCTCCTCAGGTCTCTCATCATTGGTCCAGAGAATACACCTTATGAGGATGCGCCGATGTTAATTGACTGGATGCTGGATTCGAACTTCCCACACAGTCCTCCTATAGCACATTTTCATAGCTGGACAAATGGAAACGGAAGAGGTAAGAATTAGTGCCTTGTTGGGTTGAATACCGACTCTGACCTTGTTCAATCTAGTAAACCCGTAAGCTCACGCACTTGCAATACCGCTGATCACCACCTGATCCGTATGCAAGAAATCTATATGAGGAAGGGAAAGTGTGTCTCTCTATCTTGGGTACTTGGTCAGGGGACAGAGATGAAATATGGAGTGCAGCCCGTTCCTCGTTACTCCAGGCTTTCGTTTCGATACAAGGTCTGGTATTAGTTAAAGAGCCGTGAGTCCCCTTCTTCCAGTATCACTGGTTCGACTGCCTTACTTTGCCGTTAAAGATGGTTTTGCGAGCCAGCTTATGACAAGTTGAGGGGCACGGAAGAAGGTATTGTAAACAGGTACGATGTAAGACTCTGCGTGCTAATCGTGTTGCTGAATGAAGATACTTTCAGCCGATTGTACAACGAAAAGGCCTATGTCTTGTCTCGAGCGTTTGTTCGTCGAGCCCTTGAAGTTCCGCCAGGTAGTCTCGAGCCAGAGATAAAATGGTTGTACTACGACAATCATCGCCTAAAGAAAGTTTTGCGTGATGCCCGAGCGCTCATTAAGAAAAGCACTACGTCGCAGCTGAACGATTCTGATCAGGAATTGGCTGTACCGCGATTGACTGCAGGCGGCATTCTTACACTCGAGCGGACACTAAGCAAACTACAGTTTCTACTCAATAACAATTGACAATTAATTTTGTATTACACTTTGGCCTAAAATACAATCGTAGCGATCGAGTAAAGGAGGATAATCACGGCCTCCGGTGTTTGATGTAACATACCTCTCTAACATTGCTTGAGAAAGCTATTCTTTGGTTTCGGCTGCTTGTAATCATCTGTCCAAGTTGTCAAGTTTGCGTTGGTGTAAGCTTCTGCATACCTGCATTGTGATGGAATGGAACCAAATATTCTGAAAGTAATCAACGGTCGACGCACTGATTGATATATTTCTCTGTCGGAAAATCCTTGGGGTTGCAGCCAATATTGATCGCGTTCTTGGGTTGGTAAACACGAATCCAATCCACTTTCATAGTTGCTGGAAACTTCAGATGCTGAAGGTCAACCTCACCGAAATTCGTTGACATCCCGAGGTTGACAATTATGTACTAAGAAACAGACAGCTCAGTGGAATTTCGTTTGAGAAAAGGTACTATACCAGCGGCTCCTGCGGAATGGGCCTCGCAGAGATCTCTACATGATCATCTGCTCCGACACCACTTTGTTTCAATATCCAGACAAGTCCTCCGTCAGAAATCCATGATATATACTGTACTAAAGTGTTATTAACGTTGTCGATAACGAAGTTGAGGTCAGTAACTCAAATATGACAACGCACAGCATCGTCAAAACCTGAACTTTGATCAGCAACTTCGAGAACAAGCCGCCTTCCAGAAAATTTACCTGATTTATATTCAAAGCCATACACGGAAAAGCAACCACGCATAAGCTCGTAACAATCCTGATCTGTAGTGATATGTGTATGTCCGTTCGCGCGCATGGATAAGAAGTCCTCACTTGTAGTAGTGACTGCGGATGTTGCTTGTTGAAATGCGCCGCCGAGATAAGGATTCAAAAAAGTGATATTCGGATTGACAATGATTGTAGTGTCTGATGAATTCTTCCATCGATACTGATCATTCATAGGCTTCATTCCATGCCAATTAGAGTCCACCAAAAATAATAGTAGATGGATTCACTTACTGCCCACTGGGCCGACTGTGATACTTGGCCTATCGGTGGACTTCCCCTGATCTGTTGATTGATCAGTTTACAGCTCGAAAGAGGATCATTACCGCAGCATGCCTGGGCTTCAAAGACATCGATTTCAGGAGCAGAGCGGCCGACAAATGTTCCATCTGCATGAAGTGGACCAGGATGCGACTCACCAGGGCAAGTACACCTGGAGAGGCGTTGTCCTGGGAGGTACGAAAGAGCGCCTCCAGCTTGTAGATCGCCGTTCATGGTTGCGGCTTTGGGTAGACCATTGACTGTCTGGTTTGCAACTGTGCCAACGTCACAAGAATCATAGGTATATGGCCACTGTAAGAGGAACGTTAGACAGCAGAAGATGAAAATCACTAGAGCTCTCATTGCACCATTCCCTCCAAACTTGCCCCATAGCCCGCCCGTCCTGACGACTTTGAAATCGTTGATAACATTATCGAGTTGACTTGCTCACCTAGGTTTCCCATCGTCCAAATGGCTGGCCATAGCCCAACAACGTTGTTTGCTCCAGGTAAGGTTACGGACGCCTCAATCAAACCGCCAGTAAAGCAGAACTTGTTCCAAGTCGTAATCATTCCACCCTCATAATGAAGTCCGTGCGTTTCCTTCTGAGATAGTGTAATTTCCAATGCCCCACGTTTCGTGGTTATAGCAGCAGGATCATACCATTCCATGTTGTTTGTCTGTTACATTTGCGGTGACCATATCATTTCAAAGTCGAAGTGTACCCACTGCCCAATAGTGGAGGTCTACTGCTTCCCAGTATGGATCATCACCGGGATAGAAAGTTCGTCCTTCCGTATTGAATTCATCGCTGAAAACCAGTTGTAATTCTCTTGCTGGGTCCGTCTATGATGGTTTCACGTATACATCTTGTGGAGTTTCTAAATCGATCAAACCCCAGTTACCGGGAAAGCTTGGGACCTGAGATCTACTCAGATCCTAAGAGGTAGAGAGGCATCCGCGTACAAACCTGTCCGGTCGCGTTAATTCCGCCAAAATTAAAACCACCCATCATGGACTGTGGTTTTGTAGTAAAATGTGAAATTATAGGATACCCGGCGCTTGAGTAACAAAGTCAACAATGGATTAGCTATAGAAGCTGGGATAGGATGAGTCACAATAAGGCCACCAATCCAATGCCGAGGAGGATAAGACAACCCAAATTCGTGAGACCTCTGAACGTGAAGATGCCTGAGCACTGATCATTTTTACGGTCCCTACGAGGGTCCGGATTATGGATATCATCGTCACATTCCGGTTGACCAAGGAAAAGTTCGGATCCCCAAGCAGATGGATCAGGAGAGAGAGAAAACTACATAAGAACGACCACATGTAGATTCAGGTGAATGTACACGCATAAAATGGATGCGAGAGATAGTCACTTACTTTATCAGAAATCGCCGTGAACCCTGAAGTGCTTCTATGAACGAAAGTGTTGTGAGTATCTTCAATTCTCAAAGAGAGACCTGGAGTAAAATTCCGCACTGGGATGGTAATCCAGGCGTTTTACGATATGCAGTGGCTGGTGTTCTGTATGATTGGCTTTTAGCAAACTTTGCGTCCGTTGAAATTGCTAGTCCTGGACTAGCTCTTCGCGCGATAGCAGGTGGAATCAAGCTTGCTCTTGAAGGAGACGCTCTACTATTAACATAGGGTTTCTTCCAAGCATTAGGTCCGAAGTACGCCATCGCTCATGACCGATGAGATCCAGATACAGCAACCAAGCCAAATTGCATTACATCATCCTACCAGTCTCCAACCCACCTCAATTGTTCATAATGCAGTTAGAAAGCGCACACAAAAACCAATCTTGATTAAGATACGACACTACTATGCACTAGTTTCAGCCAATCCATCATTGTAGAATTCAGGATCGGCTCAGCTGATCTACAGATACGCCACAGCATGAAATTAATCGAACAAACAGGTGATAGTTATATGCGGCCTACCTGATTTTATGAGCAGGATCAATCACACGGATATTGTATCCCAGACTGGGCTTTTGCATCTACAAAGATCAGCCTAGCTTAGGCCGCTCTCAGGGCTGCGCTTTCCCGGCGCCCTCCAACAAGTTCAAGGCCCCTCCTACGCGCCCCACAGCATCCACCACGCCAAGCTCATTGACAGCGCGCTCTACCCGCGAGACACCAGTCGATTGGTCGCCTGGAATAGACTCTGCTGAGAAGAAACCTTCCGCCGCCTTGAGCCTATCCAGTATGAATTGGTTTGACTTTTGAAGCGTTAAATTTACATGTGACGATGAAGCGGCAGGAAGTGACTGGGGGGCAATGCCGCTCAAAATACGTGCTTTTTCATTTTGGTAGTGTGTCAACGTCGCTTCAATAGGACTAATAATGCCGGCGGAAGCTTCAAGTGACGATAACGATGGAGCAGAAATGATTGACGGAGGGGGAGAGGTATCATGCAACCACTTATCCAGGGAATCCATATCCATTTTAGCTTTCTTGAACTTGTCACGTTTAGTCGGTCTTCCCTTCTTCTTTGGTGCGTTGATGTCCAATGGCAATACTGATCCCTCTTCAACACAAATTTCTCGGGGAAGATTACTCGGGTTCAGAGATCGGGAGCCCGATTCTGGAGTTATGAAGAAAATTCTGTCCTTGAGGAGGACAGATAAAACGTAAGACACATGAGGTCGAAGTGGCCGCAAGTGGTCAACATTCAGAGAGTTTGGCAGAGCCTTCAACGCGATGTATTGATCTGGGGGACATTAGAAGCAAGCCTCGAACAAGCACAGTGATGCCCAGACCTACTGGGATGGGTATATGGGAGATGCTATAGAGTGGAGGCGCTGTGCCCTGAGGCTGAGTGAAAAAAAAAGTGTAGAGTCCGAACAACGCGACAGCCCTGGTAAAGGGAGCTTCGGTTCTGACCATGCGTTCTAAGAGAGATGGGGTCGGAATAGGAACGCCGGAAAACAAGGACACTGACCGAGAAACAGACGGTGCACAACGTTCAGAAACATTTCCCGGGGTCGATCGTCGAAAACCATGAGATGTGTCCACCTCCACCCGAGGGTAGACCAAAGGTCTCTGAAAAGAGAAAAGGGCTGTGTAGGAGGGTGTTTAGTGTAGAGGTCATGATAAGAGTGGATGAGAGTGGTGATGTCTTCGCGAAGAGGCTTGACGAATAAGGAGGAAGTGAAGTAACTGGGTTGGAGGACGAGCTCGCCCCTGGTGCGCGATGGTGCTGCAGCGACAACGGACATGGCCCAAAAAAACTTGAGCAAACAAGCGATGTCCTCTCTCTTCCGTCGCCACAGCAGCATCTGCTTCTTCTGCCATTCCCCCTCTCACCTTCCCCAGAACCCCCTTGCGTTCCGCTGCCCCATCTGTGGCTGCTGGAACAGATACGACGACAATGGCGAGATCATTTCAGAGGAACCTGCTATGCATGCTGAATCATTGAATACTACTTCCTTTGCGATGCGAGGTATCTTTCTGTCCTCGTACCATTTACCTTGCTCTAATAGTTTGCATCGAGCGTCCTTGAGTCGCGATCAACTCCCTACTATGTATGGCCCCGGTCCCTTCTGCCACACCTGTCAGTCCAACCAGCTATTAATCGTCAATCTCATGTCCAATTTCTTACCACATCCCAATGTACGTGCATTGTTCACTTGAGCACCTCATATTCAATTCTTTGCAGGACCCTGACTATCCAATCCGCCTTGCTTCGCTCAAGGAATATCGAGAGTCCCTTCATGCTAGGTATCCACCTGTATGTGATAATTGTTCTCCAGCAGTTGAGGATCAGATACGTCAGAAAGACCATATGGCACGAACAAAAGCACTCGGTGCCTGGCTGAATGATAGCAAGGGTAAGGAACGACAGCGGCGCATTCACTCGGACAGGGAACCAGAAAGAGTTACGACAGAGGTTATTATCTGGAGGTTGAGGGGTTGCCTTTGGGCGGTTACATTTATGGCTGCCCTCCTCTGCAACCTTGCAGGCAGGTGTTCTTATACCGCCATCCATACTATCTTTCACGACGATCCTTAGGTGTTTTGGCCATTGAATCACCATATCCTTGTACAATACTCCGCCCAGTACTACCTATCATCGTTCTTCTATCTTTATTGTGGACGGCATGGGATCCAACATACTCTTCCTTGCAACGAGCAAAGAGGCAGGGTCGTGATGTCCGTGTTCGCGGCAAGGATAGATATATTGTAAGTATCTTCATACACACGCGTGTGTGTTCTAATTTGCGAGATCATACAGAGAATGCAAATGACTGCCTGGCTTTCGAGGCTCGTCACGTCCTTTCTCCATGCTTGGGCATGGTACAGACCTGATTGGACCTCTCCGTTATCCTCACCATCAAACAACCGTCTATACTTCACCTGTTCTTTACTACTCGAGCTAACGGTACGAAGCCTTTTTCTGCTTCACTACATCTCCGGCTTGACATGAGTAACCAGACATTCATGATATCTTGTAGAGTTATCCGTCTCCATCAACCTCCAACCATACGCCTTCTCGATACAAACGCACACAAGATATCTCTCTCTCAATCTATGACGCCACATCTTGGCACTCGTGAAAGCACTCCGATGGCTGGACCTAGTCGGCCTTCTTCCACTCAAGATTCCGATATCCTCGCCACCTTGTCACTGTCTTCAAAACCTGTCATGGGACCCGCCAGCCCAGTTTTTGGCTTACCTTCCTTGTCTTCTGCCACATCTAACCCAAATTCTCAAGAACACGACGTCGACGAGATGGACTGGACACCAACGGAGGCATTCAAGTCGCGAGTCGATGATACCTCTTGGCTACGACCACAACGATTCTTTCCTCCTGAAAAGGCGACAGGGCTAGAAGGACTATTTGAACGGACGTTACTCGTGGTCGATGATAGTCCATTTATGTCCGGAGAACAGAAAAATGCATTAAGTCCTTGGAGTCATATACAAACTTGGTGGTGGGCGTATGTAGTCTTTCTTATACCAATATGCGCTATCGTATATCAAGTACACGAGAGTCAAAGGACGAGGTCTCGATCCCTTGGTCCAGAACCGTTCTCAATCGAATAAAATTACTCCCTTTTGATTGTAAAACAAAAATCAAAGATGGGCCTTTCTGAAATCCTGAGCTTCGGAGCCAGTGATAGATGGTGTGATGCAAATTTTAACATTTGGCTTGAAACAAAGTGAAACTGAAGTTTGAGGGCACGTTGGGGTATAAGCAGGATGATATCACTATGTGTAATCATCTATGGAAGTGTGATCAAGGAAAATACGGGAAAAAATGAATCAAGTGCCTTGAAATGGCAGCCAAGAGCAATGGCTAAGTAAATTAAAGGGATAGTGGAAGAAAGAATGCTGCCTAGACAAGTGGGCATCAAAAGAGGTCGTAAAGGTGATGACTAGCACCCGTAATAATTTAATCTTCATCTCCCGAAAGCTCCATAATCTCACGAACCTTAAGAAGCATGCCCTTGGTGAAGGGGAATACCAACACCATAAGGTGGGCGAATCAAGGTGGCACCGCTAGCCTGGTTCATCTGCGGTTGGGGACTGGGCCCACGAGCGAGGTCAGCGTAACCGCCGACTGGAGCGAGGTGGGCGGGGCCTGCAGTGAAGTCGTGATCAGGCAAGGTATAGGAAGAGGGTGAACCATGCCCGTGATCTGAAGAGCTGTGTCCGTGGCTCGAGGGAAGATGACCAGCCGAGTGGAAGGAGGATGCACCGGAGTGGCGACGGTGGTGGCCAGGAAGAGCTCCGTCATCATCAGTGGTCGGACGCCAGTCGATCGGCTGAAGGCGCTCATCAAACTTGGATGAGTGCCCAAGCTTCCATTTACGGAAGACAGTCCAGAGAATGGCAATGGCAGCGACAGACGATGCGGCAATAATTAGAGCAGTCACTGTGGTGCTTTTGTTAGGTGCAGAAACGTTTCCAGAACTCTGAGGAACCACGGTGGCCGATGGAGAGGCATCAACCGCCTTTGTAACGGTCACGATTCCCTGCGAAGAAGTCGGTGTCGTAACTGGAGTGCTGCTGACAGGCACTTCCTTTGACATAGTAACCACAACCGCACTTGGTGTCGAGATCGTCGAAGTAGAGGATGATGTCGAGGATATGGAGCTCGACGTGCTCGTCTCGGAAGTCGATATGCTCGTCTCGCTGGTAGAACTGGAAGAACTGGAAGTAGAAGTCTAGAAAAAAGGGTAAGATAAATTGAAGAGGGACAGGAAAGAGAATAGTTCTGACCGACGACTGTGAGGAGACGGTCAACGATTGGGAAGTAGAGATAGAAACAGGAAGGGAAGTGGATGATGATAGAATGGAGGTCACCGAAGCAGTGTTGGATGTGGATGAGAGCGGCGGGAACGTAGGTACAGCAGCACCTGCTCCAGCAACAAGCGAAGGGTCACCCTGGGGAGGGGCGCGCTTCCTCAGAAAACGCTTGAGGTTGGAATGGTCGCGTTGATGGATGTGGGCATTTGCGAATACAGCATAGACAAGGAATGTAAGGGTAAAGGCTGTTTTGTTGGGAAGGAGCATGTCGAAGAAAGAGGGGAGATGCTGATAGATAAAGGAAGGGAAGCTAGGGGAGGGGCTTCAAGCACCTCGACGTCGTTGTCGTTGGAAAGAAAGGATTCCGTTGTTCCTATCACAGTAACCATCATTTTGTAAACATCCTCATCCATAACAAATAACAGTCTGTTTGTCCATTACTATAGATAGTCCTAAGTGTCATAAAATATCGCAGCGAGATCTCCGCAGAGACTACAAGGGTATTTAATTATTATGGCTGGTAAGACTCCACTGGGCCAGTGCAACCGTAGGCGGCTTTATAAAATCACTGGTTGACATCCCGCTCCATTGGGGGTTGAACAGCGTCTGCAGTGTATACGATCCAAGGGGAAGACTGATAATAAGCACTGTCACACCTGGATTCGGCTGATCGGGAGCAGGTGGAGTGGGATCCGATGCAAACCTCTTAGCCTCGGACGTGGAAAAGGTAGCACCGCTTGGGGGCTCGATCATTTGGATAATCAAAGTCTGCCCGTCAAGGGTGAGAGTGGCACTAGTACCCGACGAATCTATGGTTACAGTGGCATTGGTGTGCATGCGCCACTGTACAGAGCCAGAAGCTTGAATTTCGTCCTGGATCAACACTTGCTTTCGCCCATTGAGCAGACGGACTCCCCGCTTGACGGTATCCCTAAGAAGAAAGGTATTAAGCGTCCAACAATGAAGGAGAGCAAGTTGTTATACCCGTTGAAATAAGCAGTCGAGAGATCAGCAACCCAGTATGCAGTGGAATCTTTGGGAATATCGAGGACCGTGCTTGAGCCCTGGGTTGTACCAGAAGTGTCATGTGTGACGACGGGCGCCGCAGCAACGTTTTGATTTACTTGATTGATCAAAATTGTATTTTGTCCCTCCGTCATCTTTCGGTAGTACAACCAGCGATCACTGTTCTGTGTATCGTTACTGAAATAGTTGGGGGAAAGGTAATCGCCTGATCCGAGCTCGCCCGCCCAACGTGTGCCCAGTGCGTCAAGTACAAAATCGCCATCGTCAAGGTCATTATGCGTCTGATGGCCTTGAAGCTTGCCAGCCTTTACCGCAACATACAGTGCATTAGAGTCTGTCCAGCTGCTCCTCATCGACGCCCACTGGTCAAGGCCATTGTCGTAGAACTGATCCAGTGGGGCACCGTTCCAAAAAGCACCTGATATAGTTGGATTGTACCAAAACATGCTCCAAGGTTCTGCAGCATCGTATTGCTCTCGTTGGAAAAGCATGTACTGCGGCTCGTTGTAATGATCACCGTAGAAAAGCATCGAATTCGCGGTAGTAGAAAATTTATTGGGGCCGTGGTCACCATAGTTGAAGAGGGACGTCGAACCACTCACATACATGTGGAAGTTACCAGTCTTGGAAAAGTCAGCGTTTGCATCAAGGAGGCCATAGTGAGAACCGGTAGCAGTCAGAAGAGCCGATGACATCTCCGCATGTCCAGTAGTACCGAAATACCAATAATTGGCGGTTTCAGACCAGGTACCATCATCAGAAACGGCAAACGCACAGTTTTGCAATGCATTTGGTATAGTCTGTCCGAGAACTTGCTCAGCAATGCCGGACGTGTCGTCGCCTAAAATCGCGAGAGCTCCCAATGTCAGGCCACCATTGCAAACACAGTTCCAATTCCCTGTGGTATTGGTTTGCCACCAAAGTGCACTCGGATTTGGAGTAACGCCGTAATGAAGCCCATATTTGATCAAGGTGGATCTAATTTTGCTTTTTTGGTCTTCATTCCATTGCGAATAGAGCCAGTCGTAAGCAATGGCGAAAGCTGCAGTCATTTCGGCTGTATCAAGGAAATGGCCAGAGTTCCATCTGTCAGGATCCGAACCAAATGGAGACGTCCCATTGCCCGCAGCATTCTGAAACTTTCAGTCAGGATCATGAAATTAGACGAGATAGATTGACGACTTGCCTGCAGTTCAGCCCAAGTGCGATCCACCCATCTTGTATCGTTGGTCATGTGGTAAACGTAAGCGAAAGCCTTGATTCTCATTTTTATTTCGCGGGAATTATCAAGGATACCATTACCACCATCCAAATTATACTGAACAGGTGGTAATGGATAATATTCGGATGCATTACCAAAAATTGTGTCGTTCCAGCCTTTGAGGTACGAGTCCCCTTTGATAAGTTTAGGCAACGCTTGCCACTTGTAAGCGGGTGCAATCAGGCGAGGACGATCAGGACGGGTGGTTGTCGGCTCGGGCTTTGAAGGTTTAAAAGGATCCGCCGGCCAAACAAGGGCATCATTGGTTGTAGAAGTGAATGTGGGGGAAGTAAATGCTGCTGTGTTTGTCTGGTAGCCGAGGTTTAGTTGGATTTGGCGGGGACACCTCTTCCTTCATGACTTACCGTTGACGGATAGATGGGCATCATGAATTCACTGTTGGTCGCTGTTGCGAACCTGCCAATTTCCAACTTCATGCTGACCGCAGAACTTGCTGCTGCTTCACCTTTAGAGCCGCCACTGGACCCTTCAGGACTTTCGTTCGTCTTAGAAGCTCTTGAGCCCAGAACACCTCCAAGAACAGCTCCAATGATGACGAGAATTAAAACAGGAACACCAAATTTGACCCAGTTACTCGTACGTTTCTTCACTGGATGAGGAGTGATGTAGCCGGAGGATCCATTATAGTAGGGATCACCAGCGCCGTAAGGTGAAGGGTGACTGCCTACAGCATTGTAGCTTGCGGACATGCTGAAAGAGGGAGGGCGTGAAAAGATTTAAAGACAGACAGAGAATAGACAATTGCAAGGTGATGGGAGAAAGAAAGTAAGTTGTGTGGACACGTGTTGACCAATGTGAGATACTGATTCACGGTGGAAGCCGACGAAAGATCTTGCAACAACACTTGCCAGTGGTATGTCGACGGCACCAATCCTCAAGCTTCAAGCTTCGAGGTTTATTTGACGATCTTTTACCTGTCATTTTATTCGTCGTGTACTTTTTTTTGGCCGTTCTATTAAACGCTAGACGTAGGTTAGTTTCTCACGATTAGAAAGTAATAATGGTATAGTTTACTTGCAGTTTTCCAGTCTCTGTCAGCCCACCATGTTCTTCCTCTCTTTCTTCTCATTTATCAACTTCTTTTTCATAATACAAAGTGAAACATTGAATGTAGTTTTAGTCTGAAAGCAAGAGTTAAAAAAACATGTTCTCTGTTTATTTTGCTAGCTTTTTACTGTAGAAAAAGGCACCTTTCTTTGTCTAAAGACTTTTCCATCAGAATTTGACACATTTAAAATGGCATAACATGTTTCTTTTTTGATTTTCCCACAAAGAAATACAATTTTCTTGAAGAAAAGAAGTTAATTGGACTGGCCACCAAAGAACATCAAAGTTGTTGTTTTTAAACCACTTGTCAGCCCTCTTGGAGTTGTGTTTGGGGTCATTGTCCTGTTGAAAGTAGCAAGTACCTTCCTTCATCTTCAACTTTTCAAAGCTCTCCTTCACTCCATCATCCAAAATTCCACAGTACTGCTTTGCATTTATGATCTCCACTCCCTCTACCAGCTTTTCTGCTCCATTTCAACCCATACAGCTCCATACTATGAGATTATTACCTCCTTCATGTTTCACAGTAGGTGTAGTGGTTCAGTTGAAAATGTCTTTTCTTCATAGTTTCCACACATATTACTTCTCATATGACTCAATTTTGTTAATTTTTGTCTCATTTGTCCACAACACTCTTTTTCAATCTTTCACAGTCCAGTTTTGATGCTCTTGAGCTCATTTAAGGTGTAGTTGCTGATTTTGAGCATAGGAACTTTTCTCTCTGTAGTAGATTAATACCTCTCTGTCTTCAGCACATTCTGGACAGTCTGAGGAGAGACAGAGTTGGAAATGATGTTGTTGATAAAATTAGTGGTCTGAACAGCTGTATCAAGTTTCTTAGTTGAGATTTGTCAAACAATAGCCTGATTATTGTGTGGAGTAAGCTTAGAAGGACAGCTTCCAAGATGGTTTTCCTTGTCCATCTCCAACTCTCTACTAATCCTCCCAATAATAGACTTTCTTAGACTAGTTTTAACCTCAATCTGATGCAGAGAATACCCTTAAGCAAGAAGAAAAGCAACAATAGAGCATTGTGCAGAAGAAGTAGCTTTTATGATGGTGGTTGAAAGTTAAGATGTGATTCAACCAACTTGAATCACTCCCAAATATAATCAAGCATAGTCACATGACTCTGTTGATATTCCCACATGCAACTTACTCTTGATTTCTGACTAAAATAAGGATAAACCTGCAAAGTTAAAAAGACTCAAAAAACTGTCCCAATGAGTGAATATTTTAAAATGGCCATGACTCCGTCAGTTTTGATTCAAATTACATGAACCTAAATGTAATTTGTAGCTATGATGCTGTAGTATTTTACATAATTTTCCAGAATTTTAGGTACTTCTAATCCTTCATGCCAATGTCAATATTTCAAAAAGTATGAATTATTGAAAAAGCTCAATCTTAGTTCTAATTTTTTACAAGCTTACAAAATGCATACACACATTGCAAAGTCTCTTCTGTTAGAAGGTTATACTAGATAATAGTACATTTGATCCTCAGTCTTTTGTACAATTGACTTTGGTATGTAGAGGACATCTTCCAGTTCTAAGAATGTGTTGTCTGTGGTGCATAAGTGAATAGTTCCAGTACCAATGGCCAAGATTGATGTTCCTCCCACTCTATGGATGGGTTTCTCACAGATTTGATGCATGGTGATGAAGTCATTGATGTTGAGGGAAATGTGGATGGTCGCTCCCGAGTCTAAGAAGAATGGTTTAGCTGTCTTGGAATCACATGAGAGGGCTGTGTAGTCCTTCCCATTAGTCTCAGTCTTTCCCTCCTCATCTACTGCAATCCATGCATTAATTTTCAGCTCCTCAACATTTTTCAGGGTCCCAGTGGATGGCATTGTATCCAATGTGAGCCCTGCAAACTCCTCCTTCATTGATGAGCTTGATTTTGCCACTGTTTGTGAAGCCAGATAGGCTGCAATCATGTCAGAGTCCCCCTCCAAGATAAATGCACTGCCACCCCCTGCTGGTGTGAATGTAACCTTTGATCTTTTCTTCCTGTCTTTGTCTTTCTTATCATAGTATGCAAGACATGCTGTTTTGGATTCCTCCAACATCTTCCTTTCCATTGCACCATTCTCAAGGATACACCATGGCACAGTATAACCCATATGTACATGAGCTGGCCAATTTTGAGCTTTACAGGTGGAGCAGCTCAGCCTGCTACCTCTGAAGGACTTCGCAGCAAGTGCCATTGGCATCATGTCTGTGGGCACATATCCAGACTTGTCAACATCCATCAATACTTGTTCTTCCTCTAGAAACCACCTGATCTCTGCTGTCCAATACATCTTGATATCTCCAGCATGTCCTAGGTCATGGGAGATGATAGAATGGATGTGGTTGAAGGATTTGTTGGATAGGGAGGAGAGAACCGCAATAGATTTTAGGAGGTCTTTGGTAACTTCTCCAGCGTCAAAGGCATAGTCAATTTTATCAAAAATTGCATTGACCATCTTTGTGAGCAGCTTAGATGAGGAGCATTTGGTAGTGAGGGCCTCCTGCAGGAGTTGTACCTGCTTCACAAGGACCACGCCACTATGGCAATCACTCAGATGAGTCTACAGATCCACAGAGTCCTCATGTTCTGCACACAGCTTTTGTTTAGATGGCAATATAGCTTGTTTCAAGAAGGAACATGCTAGGCATCTATTGGAAGCCCAGGCATGGAGGGCACGTGGTTCATATGTGGGATGAGGAGATGGAGGAGGATCAAAGATGTAGTCCCAGAGCTGTACTATTGAGAGCTCCAGCTTCATTGTGTATGCCCATTCCACATACTTCCTATTGTCCTTGTCCAAAACATGTCCAGTCCATGACATTGTGATTTTCCCAACTAGGAGTATGGTCGGGTTACTCAAGTTGTCCACTGCTTTCATCTCCGTGATCCTGGCAGTAGTCAAAGGCATGGGAGATTTGGTATTGCTTGTCAATGGCATAGTAGCAAGTGTTAAAAAGTAAGAGCAAAGACAATAAAGTTAATTGGATAATCAATCTGGCAAAGATGAGTGATCTTCGTTGCTCACAGATTTTAGAGTATAATGCTTCAAATTCAGAGACAGAAACAGCCCATAACTTGTTAGAAGGTTATACTAGATAATAGTATGTTTGATTCTTAGTCTTTTGTACAATTGACTATATTCTGTACATACCTAGATAATAGTACATTTGATCTATAATCTAAGTAAGTACTGTCTGTTTGTGGTTTTTAATTAAGTGACTCACCCTCAGTCTTTTATACAATTGACTGAGAATGTCCAGTATCTGTAGGTGATATATATACTATTTTAGTCCATTGTCTCTTTGTCTGGACAGACAAAGAAATGACCCTGAGTAATGGTCTGAGCATGTCCTTATACTCTTGATTACTCATAGTAGCCAATGCACTTGATCTCAACATCTTCAAACATATAGTAGCTCAAAAAACTGTCCCAATATTTCATACTTTTTAAAAGATGACATTGGCATGAAAGATTGAAAGTACTTAAAATTTTGATTAAATTATGTAAAATACTAGCATTTTAGCTACAGATTGCATTTAGGCTTATGTAGTTTTGATTCAAACTGATAGAGTAATTGCTATTATAAGATATCTACTCATTGGAACTGTAAAGGCAACCTCTGGAGGCTATGGCTAAGTCACACAGCTGGCAGAGGGAGATCCAAAGTATATTCAGTACTATCTAAAGTTGTACAGATATAGCTACACACCTGGCAGAGAAAGATCCAAAGAGAACAACTCTGGAGATTTCCTATGCCAAAGGTGGCACTTCCAAGGCTCTGGATGCATGGCAGCTACTGTACAAAATAACAGAAAGTCTCAACCCTAACCTAAAACAGTGAAAACTTGGAGATTGTTCAAATCTGAAAGTGACAGTAAATGGATTACAGACAGAGAACCAGCATAGCTAGAGTCTTAAAAATTATACCAGCAGATAGGGCTTGAGGAAATGCATAAAGAAAAATCATAGTGAGGGTGGCCAGAGAAGGAGTAGAAGGTGAGAATGAGAGATGGAAGAAGGGTTTCAATTCAGCTGTGCTGGAAGACTGACAGTAAATGAATTATGGACAGAGAACCAGCATAGCTAGAGTCTTAAAAGTGGTACTGGCCAGCAGAGCTCAAGGAAATGCATAAAGAAAAATTATAGAGGGGTGGCCAGAGGAGGATTAGAGGGTGAGAAGGAGGGATGGAAGATGGGTCTCCTGACAGGAACAGTTTTCTGAGCCTCTCTAGTTTTGCAAGTTTGTCCTTATTTTAATTAGAAATAAAGAGTAAGTTGCATGTGGGAATATAAACAGAGTCATGTGACTCTGCTTGGATATTGTAAGGGCGACCTTCAGAGGCTGTGGCTAATCACACAGCTAGCAGAGGGGAATCCAAAGTTTATTAGAAGGTAAGTATAACAGAGATAGTAGGTAGGTAATCACCTGACACACTGCTGGCAGCCAAACATGTTTCCTTTGGAAAAAGTGATTGAGAAACCTGTCACCCAGTTTTCAAATGAATTGTCTCTAGAAAATATATAAGCAGCTTCTCTTGGAAAAATTTAGGAAATTAAATTTATATTTCCCAACTATTTCCAAAGTAACAATGATAACTTTTTTTGAGCCTTTTTCTGCAAGAAACATAATGGAAAACATAATAATATTACTAGTGAGGCTTCTGTGAGATAACAAACAATTTTTTCCCTTGGAAACAGGGATGTAAACCTTTGAACTATTTTTTTGTATGTTTTTGTTGTAAATTCCTGCTCTTTCAAGGGTTTTTCTTGTAAATCCCTGCTCTCTCAAGGTAAAGTAATAAATTTTTACAAGAAAAACATACAAAGAGATAGTTCAAAGGTTTACATCTCTGTTTCTAAGGGAAAAAGTTGTTCTTTATCTCACAAAAACCTCAATAGTAATATTATTATGTTTTCCATTATACTTCTTGCAGAAAAAGGCTCAAAAAAAGTTATTATTCTTACTTTGGAAATAGTTGGGAAATATGAATTTAATTTTCTAAAATTTTCCAAGAGAAACTGCTTACATATTTTCTAGAGACAATTCATTTGAAAACTGGGTGACAGGTTTCTCAATCACTTTTTCCAAAGGAAACATGTTTGGCTGCCAGCAGTGACAGAGGGGAATTCAAAGAGAACAAGTCTAAGATTTCCCAGAGCCAAGGGTCCAAAAATAGTGTTAAAAGTCATGTGACCAGATTATGTGAAGGACTGCTAGAGCAGTGGCAGAAGTCATGTGACCTGATTATGTAAAGAACTGCTGGAGCCTGTGCTTTGTCAGCAGCTGCTGGAAAAAGCACACAGCCACTAGCCAACCCAGACTAAAGTAAGTAAATCAGTAAAATAAATGTAAGTATGGAAACACTGAAAAGAAGAGATAAGAAAAGGAAAAAAGAGAGAGAACAAGAGGCACAGGAGTGTCCCCTGACATCACCCCCTTCTAGAGTGTGGTGACTCAACATGCAGGATAGAACAGGTCCTGGACGGCTTGGTCAGTCAGGGAGATGGAGTAGATACCTCTGATGGCATGGAGCATGTCAGGGTGCATGTGGTGGAACTCCCTAACAAGGGTGGGCATGTAGACGTTGTCAGCAGGCTCCCAAGAGATGTCTCCAATACCGTAGCCTTTCCACTTGACATTGTACTGTAGCTTGTGACAAAATAGATGGCTGTCTAGGATCTTCTCCACCTCATACTCCAGGCCGTCGGCAGCTAAGACCAGATGTGGTGGCGGCGGAGCTTGTCAGCCAGGTATGGGGTCATCCAGGGCTGGCAGGAGTTTGACTACGTTGAAGACTGGGTGCAGCTGACGCATTCTGGGGGGCAAGCGGAGTCAATAAGCCAAGGGGTCTACCTGTCTTTCTACTATGTACAGTCCTAGTTGGTGATGGGACAGCTTTTTGGAGGGCCATGTGGTGGCAATATCCAATCCATCCAGGTATATGTGGTCTCTGGATTTGTACGTGGGTGTTGGAAGTCGCCCACAGTCATAGTACCAGGCCATGTCGTCCTTTGCCTTAGTCAGGGCTGCCTTGGCCTTCTCTTGTGCTTCGCACATCTAGTCCACAAATTTGTTGATGGACTTGTTCTCTGATCAGCACCCCAAAGGTTTGAATCCCATCCAGGGGTGACGTTCGGTGTTCAGAAAGAATGGGGAGACCTTAGTGGTGGCATGGACATGGTTGTTGTACTGGAACTCCACCTCCAGGAGGAGCTCATCTCAGTTGTCCTGCTGCTTGTTGCAGAATAGCTGGAGGTACTGCTCAAGCTCCTAGTTGACCCATTTGGTCTGACCATTGGATTGGGGATGGTATGCAGTGGAGGTGTGGAGTTTTACATGGAGCAGGTGATAGAGCTTGCAGGTGAACTCTGCTACAAACTGTAGACCCTGGTTGGAGACATAGGCATTGGAAAGGCTGTGGAGTTTCCATATGTTCTTCTGATAGAGGTTAGCAGTGCCCATGGTGGAACAGGTGGTGTGGGTAGGGATGAAATGAGCACCTTTACCACACAAGTCTACAACCACTATGATAGTGTCATAGCATGAGAGTCTGGCAGTTCCACAATGAAGTCCATGGATGCTATGCTCCAGCGCGCTGTGGGTACCAGGAGAGAGTGCAGTTGTCCTACCGGGAGGTGACACTGGGGCTTGGTCTGGAGGTACAAGTTGCAGGTGCTGGTGTAGGAGCTGATATACCACAATATCTGGGGCCACCAGTAGTTGCAGGATACCAGTTCCAACATTTTCCAGAAACTGGGGTGCTCAGCAATCCAGGAGTCGTGGTGCTGCTTGATGATGTGTCTCCAAAGCTCCAGGTCATTGCAAATGTAGATGCAGCCATGGAAGGTAAGGAAACCGTCTTGGAGGCCCTATTCATTGGTGTGTATAGACCTAGTCCTAGTGGGCTTCCAGTTTGCAGAGCCAACGCAGCCTTAGCCACCGCGTCCTCCTGAAGGCCTTCCCAATTACCCTGGTGGATGTTCCAGAAGATGTTCACATTGTCTCCCTGAGCATAGACCCCCTCCAGAGCGCAGATGGCAAATAACTCTGGATGAAGAAGGACAATATTGGCATTGTCTCCAGCCCCAGAGCCATAGTCTATGCGGTGGGACAGTGCGTTGGATTTTCCTATACTCCTTCCTGGCTTGTAGTGCAGGGTGAAGTCAAAGTTAGCAAAGTACAGGAACTACCAGGCCTGGCAACAGTTGAGCTTCTTGGCCATCCAGAAGTATTCCAGGTTCTTGTGGTCCATCCAGACTTCAAACTTATGCTGCACACCTTCCAGGAAATGATGCCACTCCTCCAGGAACTGGATAATGGCCAGCATCTCCTTGTTGTGGATCTTGTAGTTGTGCTCCACAGCATTGAAGCTCTTGAAGTAGAAGGCCATGGGGTGCCACTTCTTGTCATCTGAAAACTGCTGGGATAGGACTACGCTGGTTGCAAAGTCAGAGCTGTCAGCCTCGACATAGAAGGGACAATTGTTGTCATGGAAGATGAGGACAGGCTTGGAAGTGACCACAGACTTGAGGGCGTCGAAAGATCCTTGCTCCGTGTTTCCCCAGGTCCATCCCACATCCTTTCCAGTGAGGTCAAACAGCAGCTGCGCATGATGGGAGAAGTCCTGGATAAACCACTGATAGAAGTTGGTAAACCACAGGAAGGCCTGTACCTCCTTGTTCCAGGGCTCTGGCCACTGGGTGACACCAGCCACCTTCACGGGGTCCATCTCCACCATACCATGAGAAATGATCAGCCCAAGGTACTCAATGCAGGTCTGCTCAAACTCGCACTTCTCTGGTTTGAGGTAGAGCTAGTGCAAGTGAAGGCAGTTCAGGATGACTCAGGTGATGTGACAATGCTCCTCTAAGGTTTTAGTATATATGAGGATATTATCAAGGTATATACACACTATGCTATCAGCAATCAGATCCCAGAAGATGTTGTTTATCATTGTCTGGAAAGTGGCTGGACTGTTCATGAGCCCAAAAAACATTACTAGAGGCTCAAACAGTCCGCAGTTGGTCCAGAATGCTCCCTTCTACTCATCTCCTTCTTAGATGTGCACGTTGTTGTAGCCCCATTGGATGTCCAACTTGGTGAAGTAGCACACATCTTGGAGGTTGTTGATGAGTTTGGAGATGAGTGGGAGGGGGTAGTGGTTCTTGACAATCATTGTGTTGAGCATGTGATAGTCTTGAACCAACTAGAGGGAACCATTCTTCTTCTTGATGAAGAACATAGGCAAAGCCATTGGAGACTTTGAGGATTGGATACGTCCTGACTCAAGATTCTCCTGGAGGAATGCATCTAGTTCGTCCTGCTCCTTGGATGCAAGCAGGTAGACCTTGCAATTAGCGGGCTTTGCATTGGGCATCAGCTCAATGGTGTGGTCCTACTGCTTGTGCTCTGGGAGAGAGTCAAATGAGGCCTTGGAGAAGATGTCCGCAAAGTTGTGCAGGTGGTCGGAAACCGCATCTTGGAAAGCTCAGGATTGGGCATTTGTTGTGAAGGCCTGGGCCAGCCACTAGGAAGTGGTCTAGCTGGCCCAGATCTCCTCCAGAGAGGGAGAGGTCCATAAGGTCATTGCATAGATGTGGTCTCCTACCTTAATGGCATCATCTGGGTGTTCTGGGTCCTGGGCGAGTTGAAACTCCCCCTTGGATCCTTTTTCCTGTCTGAAGTTGCCTCCACCATGCCTGTCGTCCTCATAGAGGGCCTCCCTACAAGGGAACGCCAGAGGCACGGGGTCCAGCAGGTCAAGATCTGCAAAGGAGAGGTGTCCTATTCAACATGCCCAGATAGCTGTGCATTCCTACATAGTGGTGTGCCTTTTTCAATTCCTCCACGCAAGTGATGCAGCGCCAGGGGCATTGATTCATTCTTACCTCTCTCTTGGTCCAATCAATCTCTGGGTTGTGCTCCTGCAGCCAGATGAAGCTGAGGATTATGTCCTGCTTCCCTAGGCTGGTGACTGCAAAGGTGGCTTGTTTTGCATGCAACTGATAATGGAGGACAAGGTCCACTACCTCACAGATTGAGCCTGCTTTGTTTGGGGTACCGTCAATGTTGTAAACCAGAATTGGAGAGAGGAGAGGTTGGGTGGTGAGTTGGTGGTGTTCTATATAGCCCACATCTAGGAAAAGTCTGGTTGCTCTGGAGTCTAGGAGTGCAACAACACTATGGACTTGTTGAGTGTCCATGGTCTCTACTTTGACATTGAGCTGGAGTAAATTGGTGGATGGGGTGGAGGCCACCATGTAGCAACGTGGAAGGTGGTGCTCCCAGGTGGGGACCTGGGGCCATGTCAGGCAGCAACTACTAGCAGAGTGTGGAGATGAGATATGGAGATGGTGGCACAACAGCCACCAGAAAGGGCTGGAGTGTCTATCAGACATTAAAGTTTAAATAGGATGGCACATGCAGAGAAAGGACATGATGCATCACATGATCAGGATGCATTGAGTTTAGACCTAATGGGAGTGTGCCTTGTGGAGAAGGGAGCCAGTGAGCTAGTGGTGTCCATGGCCTACCATGGAGCAGGTAGCAAGGCTAGCTGGCATGTAGGTATTATTCCATGACTTCTAGGTGTTGTACTCAGATATGAGGAGGAGATGATACTGGATGGGGGACTTGTCAGTAGAGAATGCTAGAGTCTTGTTGCCCTGGCCTAGTGCTAATTGGTGTATAAAAGGCTTAAAATGCTAGACCAGAAGCTCATCATTGCTTAGCACAATAGCAATGGCAGAGTCTTTCTAGTATAAATACTTACTTTTTCTGTTGGTAGTATCATCAAATTGAGTTGTCTTTGATTGCTCTACACTTCAGATTTCTTTTGGCACATCCTAAAAACTACAAGTCACCAACATTTATTTTGCTGCATTTTTGCCACATTTTTCTTAGCTCCATCTTCTTGCTGCTTTTCTTGCTGTTTCTCTTGACTTCTGCATTATATCACCAATGTTGGTGCTTTTGGTACTATATGTGCTTTTGCAACTAAAGCATCTGCACTTGGATCCATTAAGCAACTTTCTCACAAATTCACTACAAAGATATTAAATTACTCATTTCTGATACTGATTATTTGTGTTGGCACACTTCTCTATTGCTGCACACTCTTGCTGCACTTGTTCATCTGACATCTCTTTTTTTTGCACTGTAAACACCTTTTGGTGCATTATCTGGGACCCTGTGTAAGGGCAACCTCTAGGAGTTGCAGCTAATCACACAATTAGCAGAGGAAAATCTGAAGTATATTAGAATCTGTTACAGTACTACAGAAAATGTAGCTAATCACCTGGCAGAGAAAAATCCAAAGAGAACAAGTCTCAGGATTTCCTAGAGCTAAAAGTCTGAAAATACTGCAGGGAGTCACCTAATCACAAGTTTGGAGTGGGAGTGAGCTTGACCATGTTGAAGACTAGGTGAAGCTTGTGCATTCCAAGGAGAAACCAGAGCTGATAGGCCAGAGGGCCCACCTGTCTTTCCACTAGGTACAGTCCAAGCTGGTGGTGAGACAGCTTTTTGGATAGTCAGGTAGTAGTGATGTCAGAGGCATCCAAGTACATGCAATCTCTGAGCTTGTATGCAGGAGCCAGGAGTTGTCCTCAGTCATAGTACTGGGCCATGTTGTCCTTTGCCTTAGTCAGAGCTGCCTTGGCTGCCTTCTGAGCTTCATGCATCCAATTCACAAACTTGTTGATGGACTTATTTTCTGATCAGCATACAGGGAGTTTGAAGCCCATCTGTAGGTGTTGCCTGGTGTCCAGGAGGAATGGGGAAACCTTGGTGGCAGAGTGCATGCGGTTATTGTACTGGAATTCTGCCTCAGGAGGAGCTTGTCCCAGTTGTCCTGCCTTTCATTGCAGAACAGCCAGAAGTACTGTTCAAGCTTCTGTTTGACCCATTTTGTCTGGCCATCAGATTGCAGATGGTACACAGTGAAGGTGTGGAGCTTGATGTGGAGGAGTTGGTAGAGCTCACACATGAATTCTGCAATAAACTGTGGACCCTAGTTGGAAATTTAGGCATCAGAGAGGCTGTGGAGCTTCCATACATTCTTCTGGTAGAGGTTGGTGGCACCCATAGTGGAGCAAGTAGTATGGGTCAGAATGAAGTGGGCCCTCTTGCCACATAGGTCTACAATGACCATGATCATGTTGTAGCCATGGGAGTCTGGTAGTTCCACAATGAAGTTCATCAAGGCCATGCTCCACCATGCTGCCGGTACCAGGAGAGGGTGTAACTGTCTGACCAGGAGGTATTGCTAGGGCTTGGTCCAGAGGCATAAATTGCAGGTGCTGGTGTAGGAGCCAATGTACCGGAACATCTGGGGCCACCAGTAGTTCTGGGAGACAAGCTCCAATGTCTTCCAGCAGCTAGGATGTTCCACAAGTCAGGAGTCATGGTGCTGCTCAATGATGTGCTTCCAAAGCTCTGGATTGTTGGAGATATAGATGTGGCTGCAAAAGGTGAGGAGGCTATCCTGCAGGCTCCATTCCTCTGTGTGCACTGACTTAGCTCTCATAGTCTGTCTGGAGTGGAGAGCCAGCACAGCTTTGGCTACTGAGTCCTCATGGATCTCTTCCCAGTTGCCTTGCTAGATGTCCTGGAGTATGTTGACCTTGTCTCCTTGCATAGACATGCCCTCCATGGCCTGGATAGCAAACAGCTCTGGGCAAAGAAGCACCAGGTTGTTGTTGTCCCTGGACCCAGAGCCATGGTCAGCACATTGTGACAGTGCATTAGGCTTCTCCATAGTCTGCCCCAGTTTGTGGTGAAGGGAGAAGTCAAAGTTGGCAAGGTATAGGGACCAGCATGCCTGCCAGTGGTTGAGCTTCTTGGCCATCCAAAAATACTCCAGATTCTTGTGGTTTGTCCAGACTTTAAACTTGTGCCAAGCTCCTTCCAGGAAGTAGTGCTACTCCTCCAAGGACTGGATGATTGCCAGCATCTTCTTGTTGTGGATCTCATAGTTGTGCTCCACAGCATTGAGACTTTTGGAATAGAAGGTGACCAGAGCAAAAAGTCCTGGATGAACTATTGGTAGAAATTTACAAACCCCAAGAAGGCCTATACTTCCTTCTTATTCTGGGACTCTGGCCACTGCATGATGCCAGCTACCTTCACCAGGTTGATCTCTACTATTCTGTGCAAGATGATTAGCCCCAGATACTCAATGCAGGTCTATTCAAATTTGTGCTTCTCTGGTTTGAGGTAGAGCTGGTGCTGATGCAGATGGTCCAGGACAATGCAGGTGATATGACGATGTTCCTCTAGGGTCTTAGTATAGATGAGAATGTTATTGAGGTATATGCACACTATGCCCTCTACAATCAAGTCCCAAAAGATGTTGTTCATCATCATTTGGAAGATGGCTGAACTGTTTGTGAGCCCAAAGAACATGACAAGCAGCTCAAACAGTCCATGGTTAGTTCAGAACACTCCCTTTCACTCATCTCCCTCCTGGATATGCACATTGTTGTAGCTCCACCAGACATCCAACTTTGTGAAGTAGCATGCACCCCAGAAGTTGTTGATGGGCTCAGAGGTAAGGGAAAGGGAATAGCATTTCTTAACAGTCATCGCGTTGAGCACACAATAGTCCTGGACTAGCCAGAGAGAACCATCCTTCTTTTTGATGAAGAACACCAGTGAGGCCATTGGAGACTTGAAGGGGTATATATAGCTGGACTTGAGATTCTCTCAGAGGAACACATCTAGTTCATCCTGCTCCTTCAGAGTGAGTGGGTAAACCTTGCAGTTAGAGGAAGTGGTGTCAGGCATCAGCTTAATAGCGTGGTCCCACTGCTTACACTACAGAAGTGAGTCAAACAAGGCTTTGGAGAAGAGGTCCTTGAAGTCATGCAGATGGTCCAGAATAGCATCTCAAAAAGCCTGTGCAGAAGCATTTGCTGCAAAGGCTTGGGCTAGTCACTGGAAAGTGGTCTGACTAGCCTGGGTCTCTTCAAAGGATGGTGGCATCTGCAGGGCAGTGGCATAGATATGGTCTCTGACCTTGATGGCATTGTCTAGCTACTCCAGGTCCTGAGCAAGTCAAAACTCCCTCAGGGGCTTCTTCCTGCTCACAGTACCCCCTGCTGTGTCTGTTGTCCTTGTAGAGAGCCTCTCTATAAGAGAAGGCTAAAGGTGGGAGATTCAGGAGGTCCAAGTCTGCAAAGAGGAGATACTCTAGTCAACAAGTCTAGATGGCAGCATGTTCCTGTTTCACAGCAAGCTGCTCCTTCTTTGATTCTACAGCACAGGTGGTGCAATGTTGGTGACATTGACTCATGCTTACCTCCCCCTTGGCTCATTTGATCTCTGGGTTGTGCTCACAGAGCCAGGGAGACCCAAAGATCATCTTCTGTTTTCCTAGACTGGTGACTGCAAAAGTAGTCTGCTCAGAGTGGGACTTGTAATGGAGGACCAAGTCTACTACTGCATAGATGGAGCTGGCCTTATTTGGGGTGCTGTTAACATTGTACATGGGGATCAGAGACAGGAGAGCTTGCATGATAAGTTGGTGATGCTCACATAGCCAGCATCTAGAAATAGCCCTGTCACAATCCGCACTAGTCCTAAGCCCTAGACACTCACCAGATTATCCCAACTGCCCTGGGACAACAGGACCCTCACCAACAGCCCAAGAGACACACCCTCCATCAGCCCTGGCACCCCAGCACACCTCCCATCAGCCCTGGCACCCCAGCATAACTCCCATTAACCCCCCATCAACTCTGGCACCCGCCTCACCCCAAAATCCCCCAATCAACCCTCCTATCCAGCCTACCAACCTGACCACCCACCAATCATCTGGCTTTCCACATAACCACCCCCAAATGCCCTGCACAATTACCTCCAATGCCATTCAGTACCTCAGGTATGCAGCCCCCTGTGCACCAACCCCGATCGCCACCCCTGGGACTAAAACCTCCCCAAGCTGGTCCCGGACCTCACTATTTAAATCCATAAGTAGCACTCCACTAGAGTAGTCTTGATATTACCTTTGCCCTTACTTTGTCGTACTACTGCCTTGTACAAGCCTGTCTGTCTAATTGTCTGCCAATCCACTTCTTTTTCTTTGCTAAGTCTCCTGGTCTCTCTAAATCTCTCTCTCTCTCTCTCTCTCTCTCTCTTTGCCTCAGTCTCCTGGACTTTGTCTCAGTCTCCCAGTTCTTCTCCCTTTGCTCCTGCATGCCTCCCCCTTCACTTCCCTCATTCCTGGACTTTGCCTGGAACCCTGCTCACCTTCCAGTACTCTGTGCATTCCTGGAGTACTCCACCCCGTTCTGGACTTCCTCTGGAGACCCTGTTCTCTGTTCAGAGCTGTACCTTTAGACATTGAGTCTGCCTAGTAAAGACCTGCTTGCAGTTGGAAGCCCCTGTAGTCAGTGGAACCTGACAAGCCCTGTCGCTCCAAAGTCAAGCAGGGTGGTGATGTTTTAGACCTGCTGCATGTCTATAGTTTCTATTTTGACATCAAACTGGAGCAAATTTGTGGAGGGGGTCAAGGCTATTACATAGTAGTGGGGAAGGTATCACTTCTAGGCTAGGAGTTGAGGTTGTGACAGAGGAGGAGCAGGGGGAATCAGAGTCATCATCTCAGAGAGGGGGTATGTCAAAGGGGGTGCTCATGGTGGCAGGTGTAAAGCTGTCAGCAGAAACTATATTAATTGCATCTACTGACAAACAAGCAAACCAATTTGCACTAGGTGATGGGGGCATACTGATCACTCATTGCCTCTCTAAAAACCCTCTTCTGTTGCCTCTCTTTTGCTGTCTTTCTCTGGCATCCTCTCTGTACACTCCTTCAGGGCTGCTGCATTGGGAAATAGAACTCCTGCCATGTCATAGGCTGCCAGGAGCTGCAGGAGCAACTCCTCTTGTTTCTCCAGGATGAGGTAATGCACCTCAAGCTCCAGGGGGCACCTCTGTGCAAAGTGTCTGGGTATGCTGTGGTGCTGGCATAGGAGTGGGAGGGCAGATCATTGCCAGAACCTGTCCACATCCATTGAAGCTCTAGGAAATAGTGCAGGGCACACAAGCTGTGTCACCACAAGAGGCATGAGTGATGGAGGTGCTCAGATGCAAGAAAAAGGGATTGGAGGGCATGCATGAGGAGCAGAGGTGGTGGACTGATGCAGGTTGTGCTTGAGCTCCATGATCTGCTATTGGTCCTAAGCCACCCAGTACCATGAAGCAATTTGCTCCTCAGCAGAGTGCCCTTCTGCAAGGTTGTCCATTTATTCTATGAGGGCTGGGTGCAGCCCCTCCCAGAATATCAAATAGAGTTGGAGGCCATTTAGGTACTCAGCCTGCTTCATCAAGGCCCAGAACATGTCAATGTACTCATCCAGAGACCGCTTGCCTTGCTCATATTAGTCACTGTTCTGGAGAACCAGTGCAGCAGTTTTGGCAGAATTCTGGGGAAAAACTTGTCTCAGAACTCTTGCTTGAACTCAGCCCAGTCCATGAATCCGCTGATGCCTCAAGGGCACCAGAAAACCCTCATTGCATAGTTGCCACCTGTCCAGACTTTATATAGGACAGGACTCACACAATCTTCAGTTCATCGGAGAGGAAATCATCTCTGCAGAGCTAGATGTAGGTGACACAGGGTTGGAGGAAACACTCTCCAGATGCATGGTCACCATTATAAGCATCAGGTAGTGCTGGGCAGGAATGTTGGCATGTGCCTGCACCAGAAGGGCTGTTTTTAAAACAGGAAATCTTGAGGGTGGCATTGGAGAAGGTAAGAGTGTAGCGGAAGCTGTGAAAAGATGCTCAAGGAGTGTCCAGAGTGAATTCAAGATGGCTTTGGTAGTTTGGTAGAGGGTGGAAAGTTCAGCAGTGTGGAGGGTGAGGGAGGTCTGCACAAGTTACACCTGTGCTTCCAGTCTGGTGGAGAGGCACAAACAGGGGTACAAAATATCTGAGCATGCTGTAGGGGGCCTCTGGACTAGAATTCTGAGACTTGTTCTACTGTAAGAGCAACCTCTAGGAGTTGTGGCTAATCACACAACTAGCTGGCAGAGAGAAATCCAAAGTGAACAAGTCTAAGGGTTCCCCAGAGCCAAGAGTCTAAAAATACTGCAGGGAGTCACCTGACAATGAATGTGGCTGTGCCATAGTTGACTTGTTGAATGCTGATGTAAACACCCATTGGGACAACTGCTGATATAATCCCTTGTTGGAGCAACCACTGACATAATCCTCCATTGGAGCAACTGCTGATATAATCCCCCATTAGGGCAACCACTGATATAACCAGAGGGAGACAGAAATGGAAGTCCTCTGACACCCTGCCTGAACTCCTTGTAATGAGTGTGATGTGCATTTCTTGACCTTGTCAGTACATTCAATAACAAAATCATAGCTCAGGTAGTAGTCACTTTCAAATGTGTGGTTATCCTCAATGCATTGGTCATCAATATTTGCAATCCTCTTCAGCAAGTTGTTGCCATTGATCATGAACATTCTTGAAAATTTTGAAGGGGTTTGTTTTCCAACTGTATTGTAGGCATGTCAATTTGTCAAATAATGATGCAAAATTAGCTTGCATCACAGGAACAAGGCAGACATGTGTTTAACACTCTTCAATCCTTGCTGTCACATCTATCCCAATTTCTTAGCAACTTGCTCATCAACAGCACAGAAAATTCAAAGATACACATCAAACATGTTGGAAAGTATTTCAAAATTGCTGATAACATGAAATCTGCAGCATAGTAAATTTTGGTCAGTAAGTTTGGTACTATATGAAAGAAAAAACAACTGACTATTTACAAATCACAAAAGTACTTTGGCAAAGGCTTCTATGCTGAAAGCAGGCTTTTACCTCTGCATTGTTCAAAAAGACAGCAAGTGTCAGGCTTGGAGTTGTGCCAAGGTATCCCTGTCAAACAAGGGTGAAGAGAGTCCTAGATTTTTTTGTATGATGAATTTTAACCTGGTAGTCAAGTGTATAGATGTCAACAATATCAACTTCAAAATTAGAATTTGGCATGTCAATGCAGTCTGGATCATGTGTTTATATGTTTGGCATGTCATGTGTGGGCATGTCATATTTCCAAGCAAGATATGCATCAGTTAAGCCTTGAGCAAGCAGCACATCTAGGGCATTGGGCATTAGATTTTCCCAACTATCAGATTCATTTCCATTGACAGTGACAGCAGGCATGTTGTCAAGTACAGGTGAGTCAGTGTTGCCCTGAATCTCATAAAAATCCGGAGTGTTTTGCTTCCCAGTTCTGAAGGCCAGTCAGCACAATGGTGCACTCTCCTAAAAGACAGTGCTTGTGTTGGTGATGTGACAATGTGAAGGGTACCACAGCCACGATGCCATGGCCACAGGGCCACCGACTGCTTTGCCAATGACTGCTTTGTCCCACTCGCACATATATACTGCCATAGACATTCAGTACCCTCAGTTCGTTGACACGTTCTGAGGGTACGTCTTCCTTGATACTTACAACATAAACATATTTATTAACTACAAATACCTAGAATTAACTTACGTGTTATTTACTAGGTATTCATCAATAGAGTTCGTTGACACGTTCTGAGGAATTAACTTACGTGTTATTTACTAAAAAGCAAGCAAGACTGGTCAAATTCTAACAGGTTATGGGCCTACTTTGAGCAAAAGACATCACACAATATCAATTGCTCATTAGAAACTCCTATCTTGCCTTGCCGCGATCGCCGATTGCACTGGATTGTCTCTATACGGAGTTGCCTCCCGTCCTTGTCTTTTCTTACCGAGATCTCTGCCCAGTGCCTGATCTGGGAGAGTGCCTCTATTGTCCTGAGATTCACTGAAACACCTCGCTCCGCCCCCAGTTTGCCTCACTGAAACCAGAATGCCCAGTCCTAATGACACCACTGCCCCCTCCATCCAAGCCATTTCCATCCGCGGCGCTGACTGGAAACAGGAGAAGTTCAGTCAAAACTCCCCCACAGCCAACTTCAGCCGGTGGACCACTGCCCTGAAAATCCATCTCTCTCTGCTAGGTCTAAAATCGTACGTCTTCGAGCCCCTTACTTCTCCACTGAGCATCGACTCCGAACCTGTTGCCCATCAAAATTGGGCAGCGAACGATGATCTTGCTCGTGCAGTCATTCTCACTGCACTTGATGAGCCAGAGTACGAAGGCCTTGACGATGCCAAAATGGCAGCAGCCCTTTTTTACATTGTCAAAGCTCGAGCGGAAGGGGAGGGGCCTGTTAGAATGGTGGCCCTGATCCAGGAAGTACTAAGGATTCAGTGCTCGCCCAGTGAGCCCCTGCCAGACACGGCCAGGCACATCTGCGACATTGTCAACCATATCTTTGCGATCCAGACCCTTGACAAGGATCTATTCAAATGTGTTGTCCTGCTAAACAGTCTGAATAGCCCGCAGTATGAACCAATACAGGTGCAGGTTTCTCGTGGCCTTGCAGATGCGACCAAGAGCAGTCCATACTCATCGGACCATATCCGTAAGCTTCTGGAAACAGTGCAGAACCTGACTTCCCTGAAGACCGTGACCAGTAACCAACTCGCCGATACTGCACTCGCCGCCACCACAAAAGGGCATTTTAGACCACAAAAACCGCACCTCCCTGGCCACAATCACCCAGCCAGCGCAAAGTGTTGCACCACGTGTCTCACGCATGGACGCCCATGCGCTGGGCATGAAGCCCAGTTCTGTGCACACCCTGGGGGTGCGATGAGGAAGGCTGGTTTCAATGCTGCCCACAATGCTGCCAGGGCAGCTGCGGGTAAGAAGAAGAAGGGATCCAGTGGGGGAGGGCCGAAGCAGTATGCGCAGCTGAAGGGACCATCTGGAAAGGTGTATCTGGTGGAGGAGGGCGAATTGCAGAAACTTCAGACTCTAGGCAGCAATACCTCCACAACCACTGCAGAATTCGCAGGCCTTGCAACGGACAGCATACCTACCCAGTCAGCCGACAATGTCGAATGGGAAGGTTGGATGGCCGTGATCGAGGAAGAGGAGGAGGAAGCAAAGACCTCCCTCAACTGGACACAGTTTAGCCGCGATGATACAGCCTTCATAGCTACGGCAGACCGACCATTCTTCATTGATTCGGGTGCCACAGTTCACATTTCCCCCCACAAAGCCGACTTCGCCACTCTCCAACCCATCACACCCAAAGCCATCAAAGAAGTTGGCAGTTCAACCATTGCTGCATGCGGCATTGGTAACATCAAACTCCGCACCACAGAAGGCAAAATACTTGCCTTAGAAAAGGCTCTATATGTCCCCAACTCAACGGTCCGCCTCATCTCTGTCAGTCGCATATCCATGGATAACTCGACCTACTCCCGCTTCGACAACAAAGAAGTCTGCATTGTCGACCGGCTCACTGGAGCCACGATTGCGAAAGGTCCATTGCTAAAGAACAAAGGGCTCTACACGGTCGACCTCTCCAACACCAACATCGAACAGGCCTACACAGCTGTTAGCGCTGAGACATGGCACAGACGACTTGGCCATGCGAACTATCAAGCAATCCAACAACTTGCCTATGATCACAGGATCAAAGGTGCGACCCCCTCCTTCTCCCACCCTCTGCCGAAGTGTGACAGCTGTATCTTGGGCAAACAGACACACGTACCTGTTCCAAAAACACGGCAGGAGGGGCATAAGGCAACAGGGAAGCTGAGGATTGTGTGGGCAGACCTGTTCGGACCAGTAAATGTGCGATCGAGATCAGGCAATCATTACATACTAGACATAGTGGACGACTTTACCAACATGTCATGGTCCATACCACTAAAGAACAAAGGAGAGGCTTTTGCAGCATTGCAAGCGTGGGAGAGGATGCGAGAAAATGAGACGGGACTGAGAATTGGCAAATACAGAACGGGCTTCGATGGTGAACTCAACAGCGTGGGGATGGAAAGATGGCTGGCCTCACGAGGTATATCAAATGAACACAGTGCCCCATACACATTGGCCCACATTGGGAGAGTGGAAAGAATGCACAGAACGCTAATGGGTAAAGCCAGGGCAATGAGAATTGACGCCAATTGTCCAGAGTTCCTCTGGGATGAGTTCTACATGACAGCAGCTCATCTCCATGCAAAAACTCCAACAAAATCACTTGACGGCAAGACACTGTATGAAGCATGGTATAACCGTGTCCCGGACTACTCTTACATGCGTGAGATTGGATGTCGCGCATTTGTTCTTATCCCCACACATAACCCCAAAGTACACCCATGCTCCATTGAAACAATACTGATCGGGTATAGACAGACATCCAAGACATACCGATGCTGGGACAGAAGGAACCAAAAGGTGTACCAAATGTACCACGTGAAATTCATTGAATGCCACGAGACTTAAACCCCCACCACGCCTCCTGCTCCTGTTCAAACACAAGGTCCCATCGAACCTCCCATCCCAACTCTTCAACAACTCGACAACTTGGCCACAACCTCACCACAGGACAAAGACAATAATCTCAGCTATCTCGATGTGGAAATCACAGTGCTGGAGCCGTCCCTGCAGCACGAAGTTGAAGAACAACCCCACAAAAATCAAGCTGCAATCCCACGCAGATCAAATTACACGCAACGCCTGACCGAGAAAGCAGCCGGCAAAGACAACCAACTGCCAACAAGACTGGAGAAAACAATGGAGGAGGTACATGAGAGTAGTTGACGGATAAAAGATCAAAGAGGAGAAAGACAAGCGAGACTTGCAAACAAGAATGACGTACACGCACTGCCACAGGATGCCCCAATTCTGACACCCACAGATGCCGATGATCAAGCGCCCGTACACACACAAGATGCAGCTGAGATCGATCACAATCGGATACTGGCAGCCATCTCGCAATTGGGAGACATTGAACCGCTGCCAGCGAATGAAGAGGAAGAGCCGAACACATGGAAGGAAGCACAACAGGGTCTGGATGCAGAGAAATGGAAGGCGGCGTACAAGGAGGAGCTGAAGTTGTTAAGGGACATGGGTGTGTATCGACTTATTCCACGATCAGAAGTACCACATGGACAGAAGGTACGAAAAGGGAGACCCATATTTAAAATCAAGAGAGACAAGCATGGAAAGGCAGTTAGATATAAGGTACGCCTTGTTTTCAAAGGCTACGAACAGATATATGGCAAGGACTATCATAAAACCACTTCCCCGACTGCACGTATGGAGTCATGGCGAATACTGCTACATATCGCAGTGACAAAGGGATGGAATGCCACACAGATAGATGTGAAGACAGCTTTTCTCTATGGCGTACTACCGGAAGGCGAAATACAATACATGGAACAGCTGGAAGAGTTTAGAGAACCAGGGAAGGAAGACCATGTGTGCGAACTACTGTGAGGACTATATGGCATGAAACAAGCTGGGAGGATCTGGAACCAGACTCTTAATGATTGAATGGTTGCCTGGGGCTTCTCTCAATTACCATGTGAAACCTGCATATACTACAGACAGTCAAAAACAGGTACCGTCATAGCCGCTGTTCACGTTGACAATTTCTTGTCCATAGCAGATACGAAAGAAGAAAATGACAGATTCAAAGCACAGATGCGCAAGTCTTGGACCATCTCAGATCTTGGCAGGCCCAAGCACATTGTGGGAGTCTCCGTAAACTGGAACGACAGCAGCCGCACAGTGTTTCTCTCCCAAACTGCATTCATAGAACGAGTTATCCAGCAATTCGGCCAAATCGATGCCCATCCTCTCTCTCTGCCCATGGAACCGGGACTAAAGCTCCGGCGCGCTAAACCAGAAGCTCAGATTCAGGAGGAGAAGCGCAGGATTGCAAAGCTCCCGTACAGATTGCTAGTAGGATGCCTCTTATATATCGCCATCGCTACCAGACCAGACATTGCCTTCGCCGTCCAACAACTGTCTCAATACCTGAACAACTACAATACCTCGCATTGGAACATGGGCATCCAACTCCTTCGTTATCTCAAAGGGACAAAAGATCTAAAACTACACCTCGGCGGCCCTACAATTACTCTACGAGGCTTCATGGATGCAGACTGGGTGAGCTGCATAGACACCAGAAGGAGTACTAGTGGATACGCATGGTCTCTGGGCACGGATGCCGTGTCCTGGTCCGTACAAAAACAAAAGACCATAGCCACATCATCGTGTGAAGCTGAGTATATGGCAGCTTACAAATCAACTCAGGAATGCATATGGCTAAGGATGCTGATGAAAGCAATCGGATGGGACTTCACTGATACACCCACGACCCTCTTCTGTGACAACAAGGCAGCGATTACACTCTCTGAAGACGCCACAGCACACGCTCGCATGAAACATTTTGACATTAAATATCACTTCATTTGGGAATGTGCAAACATGGGAGAAATCGTAATAAAGTACGTCAACACCAGAGACAATGTTGCTGACATATTCACGAAAGCCATACCGAGACCCCTATTCGTACGACTACGTCACATGCTCGGCATTTCCATGACTCCAACGCGAGGAGGAGAATAGCACAAGTCGTGTCCGTGGTAAGGAGGAGTGTTGGCGATGTGACAATGTGAAGAGTACCACAGCCACAATGCCATGGCCACAGAGCCACCGACTGCTTTGCCAATGACTGCTTTGTCCCACTCGCACATATATACTGCCATAGACATTCAGTACCCTCAGTTCGTTGACACGTTCTGAGGGTACGTCTTCCTTGATACTTACAACATAAACATATTTATTAACTACAAATACCTAGAATTAACTTACGTGTTATTTACTAGGTATTCATCAATAGAGTTCATTGACACGTTCTGAGGAATTAACTTACGTGTTATTTACTAGAAAGCAAGCAAGACTGGTCAAATTCTAACAGCTTGCTCACCTTGAATGTTTCATTCATAACAGTCTTAAGTATGCTCATGGTCTTGCTGAATGGCCAGCATGCCAAGCTGATTCTTATGATTGGTAGTGCAAGGTGCTTGCTGAAGCTGAACACTCTATAAAATACCTCTTCCTCTTAGTTTACCCATGTAGGATGTATGCTATAAAAATACTTTTATATGACTAGCTGGAGAGTCAGAAATGTAGTCAATCAAGTGGAGACATGAGAAAATAATGACAATGTTGAGGAGAATGTTGTAAACAATGGTGAAGAGAAGACTGGTGGTTACTGATGGTGGAAGGGTGTGTGATAACAAACTGAATTGATGGCAGAGAGGGCATGAGAGACTATGACAAATAGAAATTGATGGCAGAGAGGCATGAACAATAGGGGAAAACATTGATGTACTGGGGGCATGGGACTTATGTTCTTCTGAAAAGGTATATAGAAATATTCATATTTATTGGCAGTTGCAGACAGTAGAATGTTCAGGGCTAACTAGGCACATCAATGAGGGGAGATTGCCTAGCCCTGATAATTGTGATAATCAGGTGGATTTTTTTTAGAAGAGAACAAAATAAGGTGAGTTTATCACATTTTTTTGCCCAAGTGTTTAAGGTGTTAAAAAGCCTAAAGATGTGAAAAAGACCAAATGTTTTCATGTCTCAGGAGTTTTTCCATGCTTCTGGAATTATTGCATTCAGGTAGGCTTTCTTAGCAATTTCAATAGGAAAGGAAAAGTTGGTATAGTCCATAAATTAAGTAAATATATCACATCTTTTGGCCATGTGTGCAAAGTATCAGAGAGTCTAAAAATGTGGAAAGAAACCAGGCTTAAAAACCAAGGCCTTGACCAAACAAAGGGAGGTTGAGGGGATTAAGCATTGAATTGGTGGGGATCTGAAAGCAAAGCCTCTAATAAGATGTGAGCTGCATGACCTCAGCTCATATTTATTATGTTGACAACTCATTGATAGCTATGATTGCATCAGACCTATAGTCTATACGTGGACCTCATTGGTGATTTACTTCCCTATCTACTTGAGCCTCATTTCTAGTCCCAAAACTTCTACTTCTGAAGAGACTAAATGACTATACATGTAAAATGTCAATCACCTAAGTCATAGTGAGGCGGATACTAACTGACCAGTGAGATAGGCAATTAATCTCCTACAAAAACCCCTGCTGCCCCCATTCCCGTGCCAATACACATCGAAGTGACGAGAATCTGTGAGCGTCACATTAATAGTTTCTCTGTAAATAGACATCTGGAAAGAATGGGTAAGCATTTCCAAATGTACCTTTTTGTTCCTCCGGCAGAGTTCATTAAGTCCCGTGACAACTTGTCGAACTCCGGTACAACGTGCAAGAGGCAAAGAGAGTCAACAAGCACGTTTCAGTTGAGCAAAGAAAATGCTCATCTAAAGGGTGCCCAAAAGCGATTGCCCCTCCATTAACATTGACCTATTTTCGATGATTTATTGTCTTAATAAGCAGAAGCCAATGTTTACCTTCTCCCTGAATACATACCATCGTTAATTAAAGAGAAAAGTACGCACGACAGAATACCTTGGTAAATCAAGCTCCTTGATAGTATAGACGCATTGAGAGGCAAAAGCCTCATTAATCTGAGATGGTCAAGCGGTTAGTGGTAAAATCAGGTGCGAAAAGAAAAAGGTCTTGACTTCAAACAAATCTACGTCGTGGAGAGTGATGTTGCAATCCTTCATGGCCCGGGAAATAGCGTATACAGGCCCAACACCCATGATACGCGGAGGTACACCTTGTAATATTCAGAAAAGCAGCAAATGACAAAGCAAGTTTGCTCACCCGCAAGGGACGTCGTTTGGTACTTTGCATGTATCTTCAGGCCTAGTTCTTCTGCCTTTTTTCGCGTCATCAACAGAACAGCAGCAGCTCCATCTGTGATTTGGCTTGCGTTTCCCCCTGTGGTCGTGGAATTTCCCCACTGTGGAAATGCAGGCTTGATCTTCATAAGACCCTCCTTCGTCGTACCAGCCCGTATGCCATCATCCTCATCGACCACGACCAACTTACGCTCTCCAGTTAGAGGATCTTTTTGGAAGACAGTAAATGGAACTAATTCGTCTACAAAACGACCCGCATTCTGCGCATTCTCTGCACGTTGAAAAGAAGTTGCAGCATATTCGTCTTGCTCTTCGCGAGTGACGTTGAAGTCACTAGCTACATTCTCGCTAGTCCACCCCATACGCTCTTGGCAGTCTTTTGCTGCTGGATTGATCGAGATCAATTCACTCTGTGACGGGCCACCGTTATCAGGGCTAAAAAATGTCTGTGTCATTTTCATTCAAGATGATTGAAATACCTACTTCTCTGACATGCTCTCAACGCCAACGGCAAGGCCTATGTTAATCTGTCCGCTACGGATCTGATTCGCAATTGTCGTAATTGCCATGAGACCGCTAGAGCAAAATCTGTTGACCACTTGTACTGGAACCGTATCTGGAAAACCAGCTGCTAGAGCAGCAGCCCGGGCAACATACATGGCGTCAGGAGTAAGGACAGTTCCGATACAGATATCTCCGACGAGAGACGGGTCAATTCCAGAGTTTGCGATGGAATGCTGGGTATTGAACGCGTCCAAGGTATTAAGCGGGAAGTAAAACTAGTGTACATACCTTATACATCTCGAGTAGAAGCTCATCCGTCCTGTAACATTAAATATAGAAAAATTCGCATTGCATCTCTTAATATTTAACAAACCTTGCATCTCTAAAGCCGCCCTTCTTCGCCTTACATAGTGGAGAACGAATGGCCATTGTAATAACAACATCATTGGGGCTCTTACGTTCCAGAACCGCACGCCCTGATGAGGGACCATGAAGTTGAGCTGCGATTTGTCTAACGCGTTGCATTGTGCAATAAAGCGGGGAAATATAATTGATAAAGGAGAAGAACGGTTTCGGTGGTATGTTCAAGGATGAGGATGTCGGGGGCAAGGAGCTAAGAATCCGTGTAACATTACATAAGCTGTCCGTGCAGACGTGCATAATGTAATCTCTCCTTTCAATGGCCTCGAAGGAACCTTGCTGAATTTCCATCTAGCCTATCTAACCAGTCCTTTAGTCATGTCTCAAGGTAATCTTGACCTGGTGTTTCTTGGATTGTCCCTTGTTGGAATGATTTGGTATCTGTGCTTATGGGCTCTTGGGCTGTTGGGTTGCTGGGCTGCGTACGTGTTACCCTCAAGCCTTCAGCATTCATTCAATCGACGCCTATTTTAGCCGACGTAGGTATCGAATATGTCCTAGATCTCCCCTTGCCAGCTCTGCCTCCGCACCAGGGGTTTCTATACTTCGGCCTTTAAAAGGGCTGGATACGAACCTCTACGAAAATTTGGAATCCACATTCCAACAAGAGTACCAGAATTTTGAAATCATCTTCTCCGTCGCAGAAATGAATGACCAAGCTCTTCCTATTGTCCGAGACTTGATATCAAAATACCCGCATACCAAGGCAAAAATTATCATAGGTGATAGTGTTTCTAATCAACAACGGGAAATGCTTCTGAGCACGTTGACTAGGGGAGGAGGTTGTCGGCATAAATCCCAAAGTCAACAACCTGATTCGTTCCTATCGGCAAGCCTCCAACGACATCTTATGGGTTTTGGATTCAAATGTTATGGTTCATCCGGGTACCCTTGCACGTTCCGTCGATGCTCTTGAAGGTCCACCTCCGCCCGGATTCCCTGTCCCTCGTCGTAGAATTGGGGTTGTCCATCATGTGCCATTCGCTTTTGCCAACGAGGCCAAATTAGGCTCAAGGTTGGAAGAGGCCTTTCTCAATACGAATCACGCCAAGATGTACATTGCAATCAATACTGTTGCCTTAGAATCGTGCGTTGTTGGTAAATCTAACATGTATCGTCGTTCGGACATCGAACGCCTCAGTGGAACTCTTAAGCCTCTAACTGTGGAAAGTTCAGGTTCCCAACTGCCACGTGGCCTTCCCGCCTTCGGCCGATTTCTTGCCGAGGACAACATGATTGCGAGCGCACTTTGGCATGAGCTCGGGTTACGTCACGATTTGTCTTGTGATGTTGCACGCAACGTCGTGGGAAACATGACTCTTGCTGATTATATTTGGCGCCGGGCGCGCTGGATTCGCGTACGGAAGCACATGGTACTTGTTGCGACACTCCTTGAACCATTCACAGAGGCCGTTGTACTTTCCATCATTGCAAGTTTGTCATTTAGTTATCTCCTCGCTATTCCGTCATGGTTCATCATCATTATCCATTATCCCATCTGGCTATTGATTGATCTGGATGTTTACATGTCTCTTGCTGGGCACCCTTTACCAGCTGCCATTCGTTGGGAATTCTTAGCCGCATGGACCGCTCGTGAGCTGCTCGCATTACCCATATTTCTATTTGCAATTTTTGGAAGTGAAGTTGAATGGAGGGGCAATTGTTACCAAGTACGAAGGAATGGGGAGGTTGAGCGGGCAACATCAAGCCAATTCAGTCGGCTTCGGCGGTTCATCGAGCAGGACTTTGTAGATTACTATGAACCTGTCATGCAGTCTTCTGGTTAGTTCTTTGGAGGGCATTAGTGTACTTAGTTCGTAAAAATTGGTACCACGTCTGATTGTAAGCCACTGATTGCCCCATCCACCACGTCTAAAGCCGGAAAAACGGGTTTATACTTCCATTGATTAAAAACAACACGTTGAATGGATCATGGAGAATCATCTTTATGTATGATGATCCAGACCGACTATTACCGTCCCTTGAGGTACATCGTAAATAAGGTCCTAAAGTCCAAATGAAACAATGAAATGGTCAACTATTTAAAACCTGACATCTGTGCTCAAGAACTTTGTACATGATATAGAAATAATAACCTCATAATGCCCTTAACTGTCTGACCAGGCTGCCTTAAACATAATCTGAATATTGGGTAGGAGTTGGGGGCCAAGCCTCTTGCAAGGCTGAAGCACTGCTGGTGCTGGAAGGTATTTCCATTGGAAAAAGTGTAAAAGAAACCTGTTATATCATTTCCATGTACAAATTTCTGAAAGAAGAAGTCTTTTAACAAAGCAAAGTGCTTTTTCTGTCTGAAATTAGCACTTCAGAAATAGTATAATAGGTTTTTTTATTCCCCAATGGAAACATCTTCCAGTGCCAGCAGTGAAGGCACATGTCCTCATCTTGTCCTTTTGTTTTGCCTTCTCTGTCACTGCATTTGAATGGCAGAGTTGCTTGTTGTTGTTTAAATATTGCTACAATGCTTCAAGTCAGCTGATCAATGATATTAGATGTTAGAGGCACTCTTTTGGATAAAGTGTGAACACTGCAAGTAATTTTGTCATGATCAGTAGTGACACCTGACTTTGCAGCAAAATTTCTAGTCAACCATACAGTTCTAATAGTGCCAGGTTCCACTGACCCGGGGGCCTTTCCTAGTAAGCAATGACCTTACGAGGTGCAAGCAAGTGCCAAACTATGTAAATGCAGTGTCAAGGGCTCTGAGACAAGTTCCAGGGCACAATACAATGGTAGAGTGAGTTCTGGGGGTGGTGGGCTTACTCCAGAGTTGAACGGTGAGCAAGGTGGTCAAGTCAATGGGGAAAATCCTGGAGATGAGATGGGGGTGAGCTTAGTAAAGTGAAGTGCGTGCCAGTCAATGATGTGCATGCCAGAGTAGTGACTAAGGCAAGCATGGAAGAGACAGAAACAAGCACAGAGAGGTCAGACAGAGAGTTTAAGCAAACACAGATAATTATTGGCAATATTGAGACTAAGGTACATGGAAGCTACCTATGGTCCTTATATACTATGGTGGGAGAGAGCACTGTCTATGAAGGGTTTCAGGGGGGTCCAGGGATTGTATGTGTGGTGGTGGGGCAGAGGGCAGTTGTATTGAGGAGATCACATGAGCAGTTTGTGGGATTGACTGGGGTTCCAGTGGCAGCGTGACAAGTGATGGCTGGGCAACTCGTATGATGGCTGGATGATCCATGTGATGTGTAAACAGCCCAGGGTGATGCAGGGTGGCCGAGTAATCCATGTGATGGCCCTGGGATGATGCTTGATGGTCTGGGGGTGCATGTGGATAGTAGCATATGGGGTGCATGGTGGCAGCGTATGGATGGGGGGCTGTGGCAGGGTTGTTGGGGGTGGTCCCAGGGAGATTCGGGGCTCTGGGGGTTGTTGGAGGGCTTTTAGGGGGTAACAGGGAAAGAGTTGTGACAAATAGGGCTGATTATTTAAAAGTATTGAGGCAATATTTGAGGCAGGAATTTATTTGGTCAAGTGCAAGCAGAACAAAAAATTGAAATGGGGTCACAGCACATTCCAATTTGAAAGTTGTGAGTTTCATAAAGGTGAACTTGTCATGATACCACTACCATACATGACAGACATGTGACAATATGTAAATTCTCATATCTTTGTAGTTACCTTTTCTTTAGTTTGATTCACTTTGTTACTAGGTATATAATGACTCATACTGTTATTCTCTCAATAAACTTTGTTACTAGTTCTTAGCATGCTGCATTGCAAACCACTGCCAAGATCAAAGACACATTCTCATCCCTGAAAGGACATATCATAAACATGGTGTTTGAAGCTTTGTGCACCAAACTTGTGGCACAACTCCAGACTGGACTGAGTGAGTTGAGAGACAAAGTGGAGGCACTGACAGCTTGGATGACAAAATTTGAGCAAGAGAACCATAGATCAGGCCTGAAGATCAATGTCAGTCTTCCAGAGAAGTATGGCAGGGCTTCCAAGATGCTCATGGATCATCAGATCCAGGCAGTGGCTAAACTCAAGGTCTTTTGCAATGACCAGCAGAAGATTATGTGGGCACAATGTTATCTCACAGGCTCATCCAATGCCTGGTCAAGTGTCATCACAATGGGGAGGCAGCAGGTTTTGGATGAGGAGTCATGATAATGACCTGAGGGCATGGCTTAGCCTTTGCCATGTTATGAGAGGCTGTGGGTGTAGGAGGAGGGGCCATGTATGAAAAAGACTGAAGAAAGATGTCATCTTTAAGCTAGCATAGCTGTGATCAAGAAATCAAACAAGAGGGGGTGACAAAAGAAATTTATTTTCTGGCTACTGCAAGAAGAAAATTTCAATTTCACCTGAGGACAAGAGAATGATTGAGAAAAAGCTGACTCACCAAGTAAACTATGATGACTGGAGACAGTCATTTAAATAGTGTGGGGGAAGTGATACATCTGCCTCACTTGTGTAAGGGCGACCTCCAGAGGTTGTGGCTAATCACACAACTGGCAGAGGGGAATCCAAAGTATATTAAAAGGTGAATATAACAAGAATAGTAAGTGGGTAAATACCTGGCAGAGGGGAATCCAAAGAGAACAAGTCTAAGGATCCCTCTGCCAGAGTCC